>JBBPBX010039490.1:0-29858 GCA_038048925.1 Garcialebias charrua
TTGTTTATTTATATAAATAACTATATATATACTATATATATATACTGTGTATATATATATATAAATACTTTATATATAAATACTGTATATATATATAAATACTGTATATATATACCGTATATATATATAAATACTGTATATATATATAATGTATATATACTGTGTATATATATACTGTATATACAGTATATATATACTATAGATAGATAGTGACAGAAATATGTTTTTTTAAAAGCTACATACCCAAGCTTTAATAAACTAAATCAATAAAAAAAAAGATTTTGTTGCTGTGTTCTTTCAAATAGAAACTGATTTCACTGCATGTTCATGAAGAATCATCAATTTAAATGTTTGCATGAAAACATGGTGACTATGAGAACTGTTTGTTTTCATCAACTCCCCCTGTGAGCATCGAATCTCATTATGTAACAAAACCAGAATATGAACAAGTCCAGCTGGTGGAGTGCATCAACCCAGGTTTGACTCTTCTCAAGAGCTGAGTGTCCCCAGCACGCAGCTGTTTTCCTCTTCTTCGGACCGTAGGTCCCTCTGGGTGTAAATTCCTCGTCTGAAGACCATCGACAATGTTTCAAAACTCTAGATGCGTAACACAGATAAAATGTCACACACTGCAGCAAAGTATTATAACATAACTTATTGAAAGGGTTATACATAATTTACGATACTTTATTACAAATACGCAAAGATTTGAGAAGGAAACAGTCCATCCTCCGGTGACTGCGCCGACGCCATTAGAACTGTGTTTACATGCATGCGCGTTCACGAGACAGGCCAAGCTGTGGAGGAGGAGCTAAGGAGGCGGAGTTGCAGGTCAGCCAGAGTGCAAGGGGGAGGAGGGAGAAGGGTCTCTGCTTAAAATTTTCCTAAGTTTCAGGGCTTTCCACAAACCGCAGACCGTGCCTTTAATTAATAAACTTTTATTTTAACTGTAAAACAATGACTATAAAAAATACTGTAGGGTGTTTAGTTTTGTAAATTTTTAAAGTATATTTTAACATGTGTATATTTTAACACCATCCATCCATCCATCCATCCATCCATCTTCTTCCGCTTATCCGGGGTCGGGTCGCGGGGGTAGCAGCCTAAGTAGGGAGGCCCAGACTTCCCTCTCCCCAGCCACTTGGAGCAGTTCCTCCGGGGGAATCCCAAGGCGTTCCCAGGCCAGCCGAGAAACATAGTCCCTCCAGCGCGTCCTGGGTCTTCCTCTGGGTCTCCTCCCGGTGGGACGTGCCCGGAACACCTCACCAGGGAGGCGTCCAGGAGGCATCCTAACCAGATGCCCGAGCCACCTCAACTGGCTCCTCTCGATGTGGAGAAGCAGCGGCTCTACTCCGAGTCCCTCCCGGATGTTTATTTTAACACATTAAAATATATTTTAAAAATGTACAAAACTAAACCACCCTACAGTATTTTTACAGTTAAAATAAAAGTTTATCAAATAAAGTCAAATGTTTAAAAGTAATTGTGGTTCCCTTTAATAATAAGTTATTGTTTATCACTCGTGAAACCTAGAGACATATTTTAAGGATATGTTTGATGTGAGAGTAATTACACTGATGATAGAATAACATAACATTGGAGTAATTTCTTTTTTTTTTTTTTTCAGTCTACACCAAGCCAAAGTTCCCTGACACCACCATGCAAGATGTGCGAAGAGTCCTAAGAAAAGAAAATGCAACATAAACAACTACCGGTGAACTTTTTTTTTCTTATCCCCCCCAAAGATGTGAAGATGCCTTCTGAAAAGGAAAGACTTCAGTTTCCAGTTGGAGACACTATTTTTGCTTTGTTTAAGCAAATGCACACATTTTTACATTGTGTTCTGGACTTTATGTTTACACCTTGAAATGCAAATGTGCACCTTTTCCTTTTCAATTTTTAAACTTGGAAGGGATTCATTTTAAATGCTGCTGTTTTGTAAACTGTTTTTGAGCTGCACCTTAATTTTATATAAAAATATTGAAGTTCTCAAGACCTTGTTTTATGACTTTGTAAACACATCTTTCAGAATACTTTAAAAAATAATTTTTAGCATATAAATAGTATTGTGCAAGTATTGTTAAGCAAACTTACAAGTGTAACATAACAATTACAATGACAACATGGTATTAGTTTTAGAAATTCAAAAATTTAACTTAAATGATAAAATAAACTGTAAACTAGAAGTAAATAACAAGTGCATTGGAAGTATATGAAAAAGTGTACTAGTGGTATACTTTAAGTATACTGTAATAAACTAAAGTATGAACTAGAAGTATATAACAAGTGCATTTGGAGTATAAAGAAAAGTATACTAGTGTTATACTTTAAGTATACTTCAATAAACTAAAATATGAACTTGAAGTACACTATAAGTACACTGGAAGTCTAATTAAAAGTGTACTACTAGTATACTTTAAGTATACTTCAATAAACTAAAATATGAACTTGAAGTACACTATAAGTACATTGGAAGTCTAATAAAAAGTGTACTACTAGTATACTTTAAGTATACTACAATAAACTTAAAGTGGGCCAATTTAGTCCCAAAAAAGTATATTGTAAGTAAACTGCGAGTATACTTAAAAGTACACTTAGAGACATATACTTTATATACTTAAGTATACTTAACAACATATACTTAAAGTATACTTCTTTTTGGTAAGGGTAACTTTCAGTTTCTTTACTAGGTTTTCCACGTGGAGTTTAAAAGAGAGCTGTGAATCAACCAGGATACCCAAATATTTATATGAATCAACAAACTCAATAGGGACACCATTTGAGGATAAAATCAGAGGAAGCACTGCTGGGACCGACTTCCTACTTGAAAAAAACATCCCTTTTGTTTTATCAGCATTTAGTACAAGTTTGAGACGGAACAGATCTGACTGGATGATGTCAAAAGCGGATTGTAGTAACTGGAAAGCCGTAGCTACTGTTTTAGCTCGGCAGTAAACAACTGTGCCATCAGCATAGAAATGTCCCACTAAACAGTAGACGTCGAGGTGACGTCTATATGGAGTCACATGGTCGAAGACCGATAGACCTTTTACCAGTTGACGTCATCACGCAAAGCTCGCCAGAAACGAGCGTTCTGATTGGACGGCAAAAAGCCGAAACCGGATGCAGGGGGGTGGGAAGGAGCCGAGGAGCTTCGTAATGATAGCGAGTTGTAATTTAGAAGCTTGGTTTCTTAAAATAGTGAACAACCACTGGTCAAAATGACTGAACATTGTGCCGCGGATACGAGAGGAGGTGATTGTGTGCGCTGATGGAAAATGGGGAACTCCTTCAGGCTTTTTGCGAATGTCCAGCAGGGTGAGTTGTTGTGTGTAGTTGTCAACAACCTTTATATCCAAGCGTCAGAAATAAATGTTTTAAATTTCTCACACCAATACTTCTGATATTTAAACTGATTTGGTTATTGTTACAGGTTTAACATCTTCTGTTAGCTGCTATAACTAGCACCATGTCTTCATAAAAGCCGTCAGTATTAGCACAGTATGTAAACAAAAACATGACGTTTGAGTCACACAAATGTTCACACCGTCCTTATTTCTTATTTGATTTCTGTAAACTATGTCTTAAATACAACCTGAGACAATTGGTGATGTTGTGATGTGAAAAATAAGAACTATCCCAAGAGATACATTTATTAGCTTTCCCAGGGAAATTTAATTATCTTTGATTTACTAATGCACTTATGCTGTTTATACAGCTCATACTTTATTAGACGTAAAATGTGTGAAAATCTTAAATATATTACAAACAATATATTTTGCATGTGAATTCCATAATGACACATACAATATGGTTGTATATTGTGATTGTTTTTGCAGACAAGGAGGTGGCTGCAACCATGCTGGAAATACATTCTAAACCAACCTGCACCCAGTTACCTTGTACATGGAAGGGACCAGCCCAAAAACGAACTGCACCTGCTACTTGGATGAGCTGCAAGTTTTAAAGTGAGTTTAATCAGTGTTCCTGAAGAAATTTCATATTACGCTTATAACACAAATACCCAGAAAGGTGACTTTCAGTGAAACTTCACCAACAACTGGAATAATACAATATCACTTATCTTGTCTTATCCCAGTCAAAAAACTATTCAACATTGTACAATTGTAGTTTATTGTATTGTGTTAATTATTGTTGTTTTCTAGTGGCACTAGATAATAAATGCAATCACATATGTACGGTTTTAAATGTTTTCTACAATTGTAAGGTCTGGAATAGTTTTTTGACATTTTTTAAAAAACACTTCTACAAACAGATTTGCTAATATGTGTTTGATATATACCACATTTTTCATGTTGGTGTCATTTAAGGCATGACATCGGCGTCGAGAAGTTTTCCAGGAGAACGCTGAACAGCCTGCGTTTTGACCCACGACATCCTGATGACCGGAATGAGCCCACCATCACTGCTGGCTGGTCTTCACAAGGACATTTTGAGCGTGGAGCCATTCTTGACCTATGTAGTAGTAAATATTAAAAACCACTAACACTTATCTGTATGTTTCTTTAATTCCTTTATTTTGTCTAGATTTTAAAACCTCATGTTTTTTTTCTTTTGAGGTATGCTCAAAGCTAGCCTGGTTTAAACCAGACCCTTGTCCTTCACTTCGCTTTGGACTAGGGTCTGGCATCTCTGCCATAGACAACGATTTCTCCTGGAGATTTTTGGAATGGACCAATCAGAGAACAGGAGGCAGAGTTTTGTTAGTTTAGTCTGGTGAGGTCCAGGCTATTCAGAAGGTTGCCGGTTCAAATCCCGGTCCGGGGCCTTTCTGGGTGGAGTTTGCATGTTCTCCCCGTGTATGCGTGGGTTTCCTCCGGGTACTCCGGTTTCCTCCCACAGACCAAAAAACATGCTTGTTAGGCTGATTGGTGACTCTAAATTGACCCTAGGTGTGAGTGTGAGAGTGGATGGTTGTTTGGTGTGAGTGAGACAGGTCCCTCTTGTAAATGAGTCCCCGTGACTCAACGAGGCTAGCCTGTATAAATAAAGGTTGAATGAATAAGATAAATTGCTCAGAAACCACTCGGTGGATATTTTTTCTGCCACCAGTGTGTAATTATATGTCTTTAATTTACTGACTGTTGGCCTAGATGAAACATTTGAGATAAAATTCGATTTTTTATCATTTATTTTCGTAGCGCACCCGAGGCTGTTTGGAAAATATCAAACCGAAACTATTTAATATCCAGCAGATTTGACCATTTCGTGAATTGATTTAGGAACTGTTAAGCTCAGGAACACTTCTGATATAACGTCAGCGGTGAAATATATTTTTTCTCAGCAGAGAAATAATAGTTTTTTACCTTGTTTTGATGAAAATTCGTTCGTGGCGGCAGCCATTTTGAATGACGACGTCAGTCGACATCGTTCAAAACTCCGCCTTCTGCTCTCTGATTGCTCAGGAACACTTCTGATATAACGTCAGCTATGAAATATATTTTTTCTCAGCAGAGAAATAATAGTTTTTTACCTTGTTTTATTGAAAATTCCTTCGTGGCGGCAGCCATTTTGAATGACGACGTCAGTCGACGTCGTTCAAAACTCCGCCTTCTGCTCTCTGATTGGTCCGAACAAAAATCTACCGGAGAAATCCTTGTGGGTGGGTGCAGTCCCAGACTGTGCAGTGAAGGGAAATGAGAATTGAGCGGAGCTGTGCAGGAAGGCGAGGGCCAGGCTAGCTCAAAGCCCCTGGCTGCAGTTTCTCGATCCAGACTCTCCGGCAGATGAAGTAGCTGATGACACGGCCCCTGTTCAATCTCCACGCCATCAGAGAGACCTGCCAGAAGTTCAAAACATCTTTAAATGTCTCACAAGCAGAATCAGATTTTATTGAGGCAGATACATGCAAACAGTCATGCAGTGAAGAATGGTTCACTGCACACACATTATTTATAATAATAATAAACTTTATTTGTATAGCACCTTCCTACAATGCCTTGCATTGACCAAGGTGCTTAACAGGATAAAAAGATGAATAAACTGGAACAATAAATCAATGAAAATAGAATAAGAAACAACAGCAATAAAAGAAGGCAATGGAAATAAAAAATGCTACATACTAAAATAAAACATGCAAAGGAGGACATGGGCTCACATTGGACAATTGGCACAACTGGTAGAGCTGCTGCCTCTCAGCGAGCAGGTCCCCGGTTCAAATCCCGGTCCGGGGGCCTTTCTGGGTGGAGTTTGCATGTTCTCTCCGTGCATTCGTGGGTTTTCTCCGGGTGCTCCAGTTTCCTCCAACAGTCCAAAAACATGCATGTTAGACTGATGGTGACTCTATGACCCTGGGTGTGAGTGAGACAGGTCCCTCTTGTAAATGAGTCCCTGTGGCTCAACGAGGTTAGCCTGTATAAATAAAGGTTGAATGAAAAAATGTGCCACAAAGAAGTGGAGGTGGGGCTTTCACACTGGACATTTAATGCACCACAAAGAAGTGGACACTGGACATTTAATGCACCACAAAGCGGTGGAGGTGGGGCTTTCACACTGGACATTTAATGCACCACAAAGAAGTGGACACTGGACATTTATTGCACCACAAAGAAGTGGACACTGGACATTTAATGCACCACAAAGAGGTGGACACTGGACATTTAATGCACCACAAAGAAGTGGAGGTGGAGGACATAGGGTCACACAGGACATTTAAACCTCTGGGGTCTAAGCCCGTATCTTTGCGGGCTGGACGTCATGTCTATAAATAGCCTCTTTAAACAAAGCACAGTTGCATGTGAAGTGTTGCATTCAAGTCTGTTGGACAGCAGAGACTCCAATCTTTATAAAGTAGTGTTTTTATATTGATTTTGTTGTGTATTTACTTCAAAATACAACCAGCAATGTGACAGATAATTTCTGTTAGAGTATTGCTCCCCTGTGCGAGCAATCAGTTGATTTTTTATTACCAAAAAGTCAATGAATTCAAAATGAAAATCAAATTTAGGAGTTTCCCTGAACACACCACATTGTGAAGCAACCAATCAGAACCGTTTTCTCCTCCATGTTGTGTCCTGCTCACAGAAACACAGCAGCAGTAGTTTTGGTGAAGAGGGGGGGGGGGAAGGATTTCAGGCACTGATTTCAGGTAAGACTGGCTGTTTTATTTGGTTTTTATTTGGTTTTTATTATTATTTAGTGTGTCTGCAGAGTTTTGTAGTCGTTTTTGGTCTGTTTTTCAGAATGAAAGGGAAAAAAAACAGAGAATTTGTGATGAAGATACTGTTTTTTCACATAGTAGGTGTAAATACTGGTAAATACACGCATGGAAACTGCCCACTTTATGATGTGAAAATATGTATACTAATTCGTTTTTTACTAAGTTTGTATACTAGTTCTTAAAATATACCAATGAAATTTTCATTTTAGGCTGTCAAAATGGTTCGTTAAATATTTTTGTGAGTTTCATAGTAAACATATCAATATTTTACTAACACGGATTTCATTTTTTTATGTTATTTTTTGCTCCAATGTGCTCATGCATTTTGTCAAAATAAAACAAAGACTGTAAAATCATGAAGATGAGGTTGTCCTAAAAACAACAATACCAAACAAGGCCAGATAAATAGTTTTTATGATGGAAATATAAGGGTAAATTCAAATTTATACCAAAACGGACATTTAGACCTCAGACCCCAGAGGGTTAAAACGTGCCACAAAGAAGTGGAGGACACGGGCTCACACAGAACTGAGGAACACATTTTTGTGGGGGAGATGCAAATAGGTGCTGGTCATAAAATTAGAATATCATGAAAAAGTTATTTATTTCAGTAATTCCATTCAAAAAGTAAAACTTGTATATTATATTCATTCACACAGACTGATATATTTAAAAATAATCTTAATGCTGATGATTATAACTGACAACTAATGAAAACTCCAAATCCATTATCAGTAAATTACATTACTTGAGATAAATTAAAAAATGATTTTTATAGATGTTGGCCAACTGAAAAGTATTAACATGATAGCATGGTCCTTAGCCCCAACTATTGAAAGATGTACATATTGTACATTTCATGTTCATACATCTCAGTTGGCCAACATTTATAAAAATACTTTATTTTTATTGAGCTCAAGTAGTAGTCTAATTTTCTGAGATACTGAATTTAGGGTTGTCATTGGTTGTCAGTTTTAATCATCAACATTAAAATAAATAAACATTTGAAATATATCAGTCTGTGTGTAATGAATGTTTCACTTTTTGAATGGAATTCCTGAAATAAAACAACTTATTTAAAATATTATGACCAGCACACTTTGTACAGATTATTTTTGTGGTGAGGGGACTGTAATTTTATACAGCTTTTTTATTTCTCTTGTTACTGCCTGCTATATCAAAAAGAAAAATGAAGGCATGTTAAAAAATTATTATTGTTTATGTTAAGTACGGCCGAAGAATGAAGGCATGTTAAAAAAAAAATTTATGTGAAGTACAGACCAAAGTGAGCTGTGTACTTTTATAGATTTGTTTGTGTATTTTGTGTTGCCACCAGTTGATAAGTTCCGTAATGTAAAGCTTTTTTTTAAAGTTACCAAAGGTGGAATTCTCAATTTTATGTGTTATGCTGTTCCTTTAAATTGTGTTAAATAAACAGGATAAAGGTAAAATTTATGGAGTGATTTGTAAAACTTAATCCAACTGTTTGTAGGATTTTAAAGCTGCGGATGGTCAAATGTATTTCCCTAGATTTGTTTGCCTCAACGCAATTTTAAAGTAGATTCATTATACTTTTTATATGCATAGCATGAACAAGCAGCATGTAAAGTGACTAAAATAATTTAAATATAATAGCCTAATTAGAATAAGCTAAATACAGTAAGTTAATAACGTCAGATATAGACGTCGAATGTAGACGTCAGGAATATAGACGTCTGTTGGACGTCGGAAAAAGACATCATCTGGCGTAACGTTTTGGACCTTCCAGGGACCCGATTTCGACGTGCAGAAATGACTTGAAAAAGACGTCGTATAGACGTCTCCTTGCTCAGTGGGTTGTTCTTCCTTTGCTGAAGGGAGGTGATCCCACCTCATTGAACAATTATCGACCGATCTCTAAACTCTGCATTTTAGCCAAGGTTCTAGAAAAACTGATAAACTCTCAGATCAAAAATTATTTGGACTCATTTAACATCTTACCTCTCCATCAATCTGGTTTCAGGAAAAAACACAGCACAACAACTGCTTCTCTGAAGGTTCTTAATGACGTTGTTGAAGCATTGGATGCTAAGGATTATTGTGCTGCACTTTTCTTAGACCTGTCTAAAGCTTTTGACACTGTGGATCATAACATCCTGTGTCATAAGCTCTCAGAAATCGGTTTCTCTGATCACACCATGGGTTGGTTTTCTAATTATCTTTCCAATCGGAGGCAATGTGTTCAACATAACGGTACTTCTTCCAGCTACCTAACAGTTAAAAATGGTGTACCACAAGGCTCAGTTTTAGGACCAACCCTCTTTACAATCTACATAGCTAATGTAGGTCAGAGCATCCCTGATGCGTCCTTACATTTCTATGCTGATGATACAGTTGTTTATTGTCGAGCTAAAACAGTAGCTAAGGCTTTCCAGTTACTGCAATCCGATTTTGACATCATCCAGTCAGATTTGTTCCGTCTCAAACTTGTCCTAAATGCTGATAAAACAAAAGGGATGTTTTTTTCAAATAGGAAGTCGGTCCCAGCAGATCTTCCTCTGATTTTATCCTCAAATGGTGTCCCTATTGAGTTTGTTGATTCCTATAAATATCTGGGTATCCTGATCGATTCACATCTCTCTTTTAAACTCCACGTGGAAAACCTAGTGAAGAAACTGAAAGTTAAACTGGGTTTCTTTTTCAGAAACAGATCATGTCTAACACTGAATGTTAGGAAACGCCTTGTATCTGTGACTTTCCTTCCCTCCATTGATTACGGTGACATTCTCTACATGAATGCTCCTACAAGCACCCTGCGGATGTTGGATGTTGTCTATCATGGTGCACTAAGATTCATAACTGGTTGTTGGCCTCTGGTCCTGACAACATACCTGGTCGCGTGCTGAAGGACTGTGCAGGGGAACTCGCAGCGGTCTTCACGGACATCTTTAACATCTCACTGAGCCAGGCCATCGTCCCCACCTGTTTCAAAGCCACCACCATCATCCCTGTCCCAAAGAAGGCAACGCCCGCATGCCTCAATGACTATCGCCCAGTAGCACTCACCCCCATCCTGATGAAGTGCTTTGAACGGCTAGTCATGAAAAGCATCACATCTGTCCTCCCTGCCTCCCTGGATCCCTTCCAATTTGCATACCGACCTAATCGCTCAACCGACGATGCCATCTCCTCTGCCCTTCACACAGCTCTCACACATCTGGACACGAAGGACTCCTATGTTAGAATGTTGTTCATCGACTTCAGCTCGGCATTTAACACCATCATCCCCCAACAGCTCATCCTTAAACTGGACAGTCTGGGGCTGAACACCTCAATGTGTAACTGGCTGCTAGACTTCCTGACCGGGAGACCACAGACAGTGCGGGTCGGGAGTAACACATCTAGCACCATCACATTGAACACAGGGGCCCCACAAGGATGTGTGCTGAGCCCCCTTCTATTCACCCTGCTAACACACGACTGCACACCATCGTACAGCTCCAACCACTTCATCAAGTTTGCGGACGACACAACAGTGGTGGGTCTCATCAGCAACAACGATGAGACGGACTACAGGAACGAGGTGAGCCGCCTGGCCTTGTGGTGCGGACACAACAATCTCACTCTCAACGTGGAGAAGACAAAGGAGATTGTTGTGGACTTCAGGAAGAAGGATGCCCAACATGCCCCTCTGACCATCAACAGCACCGCAGTGGAGAGAGTAGACAGCACCAAGTTCCTGGGAGTGCACGTCTCAAAGGACCTGTCCTGGAGCAGGAACACTGCAGCACTGGCAAAGAAGGCTCACCAGCGTCTCTACTTTCTCCGCAAGCTGAAAAGGGCTGGAGCTTCAACCCCCATCATGAGCACCTTCTACAGAGGTGCCATAGAAAGTGTCCTGACCAGCTGCATCACTGTGTGGTTTGGTGCATGTACTGCATCCTGCCGCAAGAGCCTCCAGCGCATTGTGAGAGCAGCTGAGAAGATCGTGGGCACCTCCTTGCCCTCACTGCAGGACTTACACAGCAAACGCCTCACTCGGAAAGCCCACTGCATGGCAGGTGATCCCACACACCCACTACACAGCTGCTTCAGACTGCTGCCATCAGGGAGGAGACTGAGGAGTCTCCAGGCTCGAACCAGCAGACTGAGAGACAGCTCTGTTCATCAGGCAGTCAGAATGCTAAACACTCTGCCTGCTCTGCCCCCCCTCCCATTTGAACTGCCTTAACACTAAAACTTTCTCACACATTATCACTCAACACAAAGTTTTTCACTAAACTCTCGGTCATGTGCTCATACAGTTTGCACTACTTCTCATACTTGCACTAATGTCTGTATTACATCACTGCCTATAATCATAATACTGTTTACATTCTCTGTTTACATTTATTAATACTGTTTACTTTTATTACTACTGCTTACATGTAATTACTACTGTTTACATTTATTTACACTACTCTAATATCTACACCACTGCTGGTACATATACAGTGTGCTCTGAACGGTCTTATTTAGGGATTGTTACGGCTGGCTCAGGCCGAACACATTAAATGGACAAAGGACACAAGAAGGCAGAATGTAAAAATAAAAAGCTTTATTGAAAACTGCCCGACTCCTCCCTCCAGGTGCGGAGTGCACCGTCTTCTGGCACAGGGCAAAAAAGGGAGCAAAAATAGACAGACAAAAGTACAAATAAATGGTGGACAAGAGTGAGTCAGCCAAAAAGAATATAACGTCCCCAGCGTCGGCCCAACCCATAAAAACAGGGCCGTCGCAGCCTGTCTGGAGACGGACTACCTGACCAAAAGGGGACCCTAGGGGTAAAAGAAAAACGATATAACTGGACTACCGATCTCACTCTGTCATTAGGCAAACCAACAAAAACTCCAAACAGCTCCAAGCTCCAAACAGCTCCAAACTCCAAAACAGCTCCAAGCTCCAAACAGCTCAAAAAGCTCCAAACAGCTCCAAGCTCAAAAATGTTCCTGGTTAAACCAGCTTAAACTAACCACACAGGTCAGCATCCCTGATATCAATTATCATTAGCAGGATCCTAATGTCATCAATGCAGCCTTCAGCTACCCAGTGCACTAAGCACAACAAAAGTCAAATGATGAGCAAACATTCCTAAGTGCATCAAGCACAGTCAAACTCCACAAACAAATGAGCTGACACAAATGCAACTAGCAGTCAAGACCAAACATGAGCTAGTAGCCACTCTTTAAGTGCATCTAGCAGTCAAGACCAAACATGAGCTAGTAGTTACTCACCAAGAACCTTCTAAACAGAAGATCAGACTTCAAGACAGGGGTGGGCGGAGAACACCCCCACACAGTACCATACAGTACTCAAACAGCTCAGCAAAAGCAACCTCCTCTGAGCTCACAACACTCCGCATTCAAGCACAGTCAACTTGAAGTATATATAGGCGTGGCTCTCAGGTGTTCCTGGCTGAACACACACAAGCCTGATCACAATCAGACTAATTAACCACACAAAAGCATGACTGCAGTCAACATACATAAGAACTAAAAGGTGTCAGCATTGGCAGCTTCCTCAGGATATGTAACACCTCCACCACCAGTGTTTTTGTATGGGGGAAAAATGTAGTCTTGTGAGGACACCGGCTACATAACAACATACAAAAAACAAGTTAGGGCAGAGTATTCAAAAACGAGAGAGGGCATCGGCTATAACGTTGTCCTTTCCTCTAATGTGTAATATGGAGAGGTTAAAAGGCTGCAGTCGCAAAGACCAGCTCATTAAACGTCGGTTTTTATTACACATTCGATGCAAAAAGGTAAGGGGGTTGTGGTCAGTGTATACAATAATGGGATCGCAAGATCCTCCAATGTACACTTCAAAATGCTCTAGGGCCAAGATCAAAGCCAAGGCTTCCTTTTCTATGGTCGAGTACCCTTTTTGATGTTTGTTCAACTTCCGGGAGTAATAGGAAACTGGGTGTTCCACTCCGTCTGTTCCTTCCTGAAGAAGAACAGCTCCTACTCCAGAGTCACAAGCATCTACAGCCAGTTTAAAAGGGACATCGAATTTTGGTGCAGCTAGCACAGGAGCCTTAGTCAGCAAGGTTTTTGTTTGTTCAAACGCTTCTTGGCATCTGTCAGACCAGATGAAAGGCGTTTTAGGGCTGAGGAGATCTGTTAGAGGAGCAGCTACAGCAGAGAAGTTCTTACAGAACCCTCTGTAGTACCCCACCATGGCTAGATAACGCCTCAGCTCCGTCCGGGTGGAAGGTATTGGGACAGACAATATGGCTTCCACTTTTGCCTCAACTGGACGTACTTGACCACTTCCAACACGTTTACCTAAATAGGTCACAGTTCCGTGCCCAAACTGACACTTAGCTAGGTTAACTGTCAAGTTAGCTTCTGTCAGACGTGTGAAAACAGTTTGTAGGTGTTTCAAGTGATCTTCCCAAGTATCTGAGAACACCACCACATCATCTAAGTATGCTTCACAAAAGGGTAACTCAGACAAAACTATGTTCATTAGTCTTTGGAAAGTAGCAGGAGCGTTACGCATACCAAAAGCCATAACTGTGTACTCAAGAAAACTATCAGGGGTAACAAAAGCAGAGACCTCCTGACCTCGTTCAGTTAATGGTACCTGCCAATAACCTTTCAATAAATCCAAAGTGGTTACAAAGCGTGCAGCGCCCACATGATCGACACAATCCTCGATTCTAGGGAGAGGATAACAATCTGGCTTGGTTACAGCATTTACTTTTCTAAAATCGGTGCAAAACCGATCATCACCGCCATGTTTGACTATCAACAAACAAGGTGAGCTCCAAGCACTAGTACTGGGTATGGCCAAGCCATTGTTCAACATATACTGCACTTGTTTGTTCATGCGTAAGCGTTTTTCTGGATTCACTCTATAAGGATGTTGTTTTATAGGTTTTGTTTCACCCACATCGATATCATGTTTTAGGATATCGGTCTTAGAAGGGACATCAGAAAATAAACAGGCGTTAGAAAATATCAACTGTCTTAGTTCATCCCTTTTCTTATCATCTAGGTGGGAGAACAACAACGGTAGGTTCTGGAGATAATGCGAATTTAAGAGCTTGCCTTCAAGAATTGCAGAAGGGGAACTATCCACCTCCTGGTCAGCACTGGAGAGCTCCTTTTGGGGCTCTACATCTTCGACTACTCTTGGGTCATCACAGAGGGGGACAGCTAACACGCTAACCCTCTCAATGTATGGTTTCAACATGTTGATGTGACAAAGACGAGTAGTACGCTTCCTCTCTGGAGTAGAAACCAAATAGTCACGTTCGTTTAGCTTCTTCTGAACGACATAAGGTCCACTATAACGGGCCTGTAAGCTACTACCAGGAATAGGAAGTAGAACTAACACTTTGTCACCCTGTTGAAACACTCGTGCTACAGCTTTTCGATCAAACAGGGATTTCATTTTAGCTTGTGCCATCTGTAAGTTGTCTTTAGCTATTTCACAAGCACGTACTAATTTAAAACGGAAGTCACTTACATAGTCTAACAAATTCTTGTCAGACTTCTCACATATCCACTTTTCTTTTAACAGCCTTAAGGGACCACGAACTTCGTGTGCAAAAACCAATTCAGCTGGACTGAAACCCAAACTCTCTTGAACTACCTCCCGTATAGCAAACATCTGGAGATGCACTCCCTCATCCCAATCTTTATTGAATTCTAGACAGTAGGTACGCAGCATGGTTTTTAATGTTTGATGGAATCGTTCAAGGGCACCCTGGCTTTCTGGATGGTACGCAGCTGAACAGGTATGCTGGATGTTTAATTGTTTCATGACCTGTGAAAACACTCTTGACATGAAATTGCTGCCTTGGTCAGTCTGCACCACCCGTGGTAACCCAAACAACGAGAAAAACCTGGTTAACACCTTTACCACCACTGGGGTTGTTATTTTTCTTACAGGAAAAACTTCTGGGAAACGAGTGGAGGCACACATCACAGTAACTAAGTACTTGTTTCCAGCCTTTGTTCTGGGGAGTGGTCCTACACAATCCACTATAACTCTCTCGAAAGGCTCAGCAATAGCCGGGATAGGAAAAAGAGGAGCAGGTGGGACTGTCTGGTTCGGTTTTCCAGCTATCTGACAAAAATGGCATGATTTGCAATGAAGTACGGTATCTTTTTTTAAACCTGGCCAAAAAAAATGACGCAACACACGGTCGTATGTTTTTCTGATACCGAGGTGACCTGCTAAGGGACTGTCGTGTGCCAAACGTAAAACTTCTGGACGATACAGAGTAGGAAGAACAATCTGTTCTACACTACGCCACTCTTCATTAGGAGAGGCTGTCAAAGGAGTCCATTTACGCATCAAAATGCCATCATTAAAGTAGTAACCATTACTCAGTGTGTCAGGTTTGTCAGGTTCTGTATCAATAAAACATGATGTTAAACTAACATCGCTCTTCTGAAGATTAATCAACTGTTCCCTAGACCATGAGAGTCTTACTCCCTCTAAAGTGTTCTCCTCAGAGCTCACTGGGGTCTGGTCAGTTTCAGAACTGAAAAAACTGTCACTCAGCTCAACTTCTTCAGCTTTCTCCTCCTCCTGTTGTCGTTTAAGAGCTGCACGAGTAACTGCACAAGAGGTGAAAACATTAGGAAATGTGCGAGCTAAGTTATCTAATTTAGGGGACAACACTGGAACAGGCCCACTGCACTAAAACCATAGATATATGGAAGGATCTGTGTTCGGATATTCCCGGAAATGGCCCGCAATGATCCTTAAAAAATCCCAAAATCTGTATACTTATCTTCGGCAGATCCAAAATAAATGTGGCTGTTATTCGTCAAGGGTCTGCCAAAGATAAGTATCCGGATTTTGGGATTTTTGGATTTTTAAAGGATCATTGCGGTCCATTTCCGGGAATATCCGGAAATATAAGTATAAGTATATGTGAAGGATACGGAGATATACGACATCAGCTCTTACCGTATATCTATGGTTTTAGTGCAGTGAGGAGTCACCTCTGGAGTGACTAAAACACGACCTCCAGCCAAGTCGTTACCCATAATCATGGAGATGCCTTTTATAGGAAAGTTTGGACGCAGTCCTACCACAGCGTCTCCTGAACACAACTCTGACTGAACCACGATCCTACATAAAGGAACATTAACTTCCTGCATGTTAAAACCACAAATGGGAACTCCAGCTTCCATCTCAATAACTTCATCTCGAGGTAAAATATTGTCCAAAATGAATGACTGTGAAGCGGCTGTGTCTCTGAGTATTTTAACAGGTATCATCCTTCCTGATGGAGATGTAGATATAAACCCTTCCATTATAAAAGGTTTGAATCCATCACGTTCACAGTTTTCTGTCGCAGATGAAAATGACTGATCTAGCCTTTTAACTGCAGCTACAGGTTTTGGTTCTTTTCTATGTAACTTAGGACAGGTTCTAGTTACATGCCCTTCCTGTTTGCAGTAGTAGCATCTTACTGGTTCTTTCACATCACTTTCACGTCGTTCTGCAGTTACATCACGGTCTCTGTGAGGAACAACAGGCCCTCTAAATTTACCATTACCATTTCCATTAGATCTGTATCTAAAAGGTTGAGAGGAATCAAAACTGGTCTTAACATGACTAGGGCTTCGAGTTTTATCAAAGCTTGAACGTTCAAAGTGTATTTTATGCGTCAGCATGTACTCATCCACTAAGATTGCAGCTTTAGAAACATCAGACACTTTATGTTCATTTAAATACGTGGTTACTCTGTCTGGTAAACTTAATTTGAAATCTTCCAACAATATTAGCTGCTTCAGCTGGTCAAAATCAGTCACTGCACTCGCAGTACACCAGCGATCAAAAAGTAGTTCCTTTTCCCTGACATAATCAGCATAAGACTGATTATCTACTTTCTTACATTTTCTAAACTTCTGCCGGTATGCTTCCGGAACTAGCTCATATGCACGCAGGATTGCTTCTTTCACGTTAGCATAGACACCACTATCAAGTGCAGAAAGAGATGCATAGGCATCTTGTGCTTTTCCTTTTAACACGCTCTGTAACAATATGGGCCAAACAGTTTCTGGCCACTTCAAAGTACTTGCTGCTCTTTCAAACATGATAAAATACTTATCAACGTCTTTTTCATTGAACGGAGGTACTAAAGAAACATGTCTACTCACGTCGAATTCTCGAACAGGAAACGGAGCAGATCCACGTTCCAGCTCTTTCAGACGTATTTCCATTTCTAACTCTGTTTTCCGTTGTTCAACCTCCATTTTCCGCTGTTCAACCTCAATCTCCATTCTCCGTTGTTCTAACATGATTTTCTGTAACGTTATTTCTTTCTCATGTTCCCGTTTCTGTTGCTCAAGTACTAAGTCTCGTTCAATTTCTTTTAAACGTAGTTGTTCCTGAAAACGGTACGGAAAGCGATCTGGGTCTTTCGGTGACGTCACAGCTGAAAATAAACCGCGTTGCTTTAACTCGGCAGCTAACTCGCTTTCCACAGTGTCTCTTTTAGAACGTTTATCTAACGTCAACTCATAATAATCCGCTATACACAAAAGTTGCTCTTTAGTACAGCTAGCCAATACCTCTACTGTAGGTCTTTCCACAAAACTGTGTAAATCGAAGTCCTCCATGATAAACACAGGAAACGAACTGTGTAAATACTAATGTCCCAGCAGTACGTGAACGCACCACCTACACACACAGCACTGGACCCGCCAACGAGTCAAACCAAAATATGTTATGTAAGTGCATCTAGCAGTCAAGACCAAACATGAGCTAGTAGTTACTCACCCAAAATATGTTACGGCTGGCTCAGGCCGAACACATTAAATGGACAAAGGACACAAGAAGGCAGAATGTAAAAATAAAAAGCTTTATTGAAAACTGCCCGACTCCTCCCTCCAGGTGCGGAGTGCACCGTCTTCTGGCACAGGGCAACAAAAAGGGAGCAAAAATAGACAGACAAAAGTACAAATAAATGGTGGACAAGAGTGAGTCAGCCAAAAAGAATATAACGTCCCCAGCGTCGGCCCAACCCATAAAAACAGGGCCGTCGCAGCCTGTCTGGAGACGGACTACCTGACCAAAAGGGGACCCTAGGGGTAAAAGAAAAACGATATAACTGGACTACCGATCTCACTCTGTCATTAGGCAAACCAACAAAAACTCCAAACAGCTCCAAGCTCCAAACAGCTCCAAACTCCAAAAATGTTCCTGGTTAAACCAGCTTAAACTAACCACACAGGTCAGCATCCCTGATATCAATTATCATTAGCAGGATCCTAATGTCATCAATGCAGCCTTCAGCTACCCAGTGCACTAAGCACAACAAAAGTCAAAAGATGAGCAAACATTCCTAAGTGCATCAAGCACAGTCAAACTCCACAAACAAATGAGCTGACACAAATGCAACTAGCAGTCAAGACCAAACATGAGCTAGTAGCCACTCTTTAAGTGCATCTAGCAGTCAAGACCAAACATGAGCTAGTAGTTACTCACCAAGAACCTTCTAAACAGAAGATCAGACTTCAAGACAGGGGTGGGCGGAGAACACCCCCACACAGTACCATACAGTACTCAAACAGCTCAGCAAAAGCAACCTCCTCTGAGCTCACAACACTCCGCATTCAAGCACAGTCAACTTGAAGTATATATAGGCGTGGCTCTCAGGTGTTCCTGGCTGAACACACACAAGCCTGATCACAATCAGACTAATTAACCACACAAAAGCATGACTGCAGTCAACATACATAAGAACTATAGGTGTCAGCATTGGCAGCTTCCTCAGGATATGTAACACCTCCACCACCAGTGTTTTGTATGGGGGTGATGTGGATGTCAGGTGAAAACATCTCACATCCGCACATGCAAAATAAATAGGACCCTAGAGAGTAACAATGTAGCGGTCACAACAGACAAACGGACTAAAAACATCATTAAAACTAGTCCGCCTAACCGCTAACATAATCAATATCATGTTATCTTAAAATGTTTTAAAACCAAAAAGGCATCTCTGATCTGACATTAATTTGAAAAGCATTTGTTTTGTATAACAAACGCCATCATCATTTCTGATGAGGTCAGTCAGTGACGAAGAGAGTCGTAATTTCTCAGCAAACAGAGGGAAACTGTTCTCCTCCATCTCAGCACTGGACAGTGTTGGACAACTCTCTCCATTCAGCTGTAGCGACACCTTCTGGTCAACTGTAGCAGATCTGATTTCAGTTATTCTGAAAATATAGGAAATAGTGTCAGACAGTGAATTATGGTCAACATAAGAGTTCACTGTTGCACACCACACAGACTTAATAAAGTCATTTCCTGACTCATTTCCAGTTTCTTTTTGAGGCCATGGTCCCACATCATTCAGCAACAGTCTGCAGTCTGCAGTGGCTGAAAGGGAACACAAAGAAACAAGAGAACTTGACACACGTGTCTTGACAGTCAGGGGGGATCTGTCCTCTTTTTCTGCTCTGGACAGCATCCCTGTGTCAGTTTCAACAGCTCTGCTCTCAGCCGCACTGTAAGCACAGAGACCGTTAGACACAGAATCATGAAATGAGAGTTGTTCAGTTTTAAATAACAATAGAAAACTGTCACTCAAGTCAACATCATCTTTCACAACTCCTTTGTTTTCTGCAGGAGCTAAAAAAGAAAACAATGAAACAGGTGGAATTGTTTCTTCTGGATCCTCAGTTAAGCTCACTGGGACTTCTTCTTCAGAGCTAAATAAAAAACATTCACTCAGGTCAATGTAATGTTCCTTCAGCTCATCAAAGTTTTTAAGATCCCCATCTTTAACTGGGATTAAGTCAGATTCATTTTCATGTTTAATTTCAAGTTCAGTTACATGAAAAAAGAAGAAACTGTCACCCAAGTTGACATCATCCTCATTTTTCTCCTCCTCTGGACGATGTTCTTCTGGCGCCATCTCCTGTAGATGTGAGAGAGGCACACCTGCTTGAATGAAAGGCTCTGGTGTCACCTTTAGATGACACACAGCGGGACACAAACGGTGATCTTCCCTTTGTGCAGTATGGAGCTCTCTCAATTCTAGAAGACGCTTCTTCTCATGTAGAGCGGCTAGAATACTTTGACTTTTGACTTCTTGTTCTTTTAAGAACAATTCATGTTTAAGTTGTAGCTCCCTTCGTGCGACCTCGAACTGTTGTGAAATAAGTTCTTTTTCTTTCCTCAATTGTTCTTCAAGCTCTTTTTTTCTTAAAGCAACTTCATTTTCATTTGAATGTCCATAATCAGGCATCACAACAACCTCAAGTTGAATTAATTCAGTCAGCAGTCCACCCTCAAACCAACCATCACGTTCGTATTCTCTAGTGTTGATTTTAAAATGGTTTGCTATACTCAACATCTGCTCTCTCGTGCAGTTTATATAGACATCAAACGTGGGCTGTTCAAGAAATCTCTTCAAATTGAATGCCATGATGTGAACACAAACAGCTTTTAAGCTGTACCCCTCTTCAAAAGACTTTCACTGTAAACAACAGCAAAATCACAGCTGCATTTGAACGCAGCACAATCCAAAAACACACACACACACACACAGCTGCGTGTTTCAGCTCAATCAGCAACCAGGAGCTGGTTTAATTAATTAACCCAACAAGGACCACAACAACTCAACAAGGACTCAAAAAAAATCCAGACAATGTCTCAAAGATCCAGGCAAGGACTCAAAAGGGATTCAAAAATCCAGACAAGGGCTCAAAAAGGATTCAAGATCCAGACAAGGAGTCAAAAAGGATTCAAGATCCAGACAAGGATCAAAAGGATTCAAGATCCCGGACAAGGAGTCAAAAAGGATTCAAGATCCCGGACGAGGCGCCCAAAATATGTTACGGCTGGCTCAGGCCGAACACATTAAATGGACAAAGGACACAAGAAGGCAGAATGTAAAAATAAAAAGCTTTATTGAAAACTGCCCGACTCCTCCCTCCAGGTGCGGAGTGCACCGTCTTCTGGCACAGGGCAAAAAAGGGAGCAAAAATAGACAGACAAAAGTACAAATAAGTGGTGGACAAGAGTGAGTCAGCCAAAAAGAATATAACGTCCCCAGCGTCGGCCCAACCCATAAAAACAGGGCCGTCGCAGCCTGTCTGGAGACGGACTACCTGACCAAAAGGGGACCCTAGGGGTAAAAGAAAAACGATATAACTGGACTACCGATCTCACTCTGTCATTAGGCAAACCAACAAAAACTCCAAACAGCTCCAAGCTCCAAACAGCTCCAAACTCCAAACAGCTCCAAGCTCCAAACAGCTCAAAAAGCTCCAAACAGCTCCAAGCTCAAAAATGTTCCTGGTTAAACCAGCTTAAACTAACCACACAGGTCAGCATCCCTGATATCAATTATCATTAGCAGGATCCTAATGTCATCAATGCAGCCTTCAGCTACCCAGTGCACTAAGCACAACAAAAGTCAAATGATGAGCAAACATTCCTAAGTGCATCAAGCACAGTCAAACTCCACAAACAAATGAGCTGACACAAATGCAACTAGCAGTCAAGACCAAACATGAGCTAGTAGCCACTCTTTAAGTGCATCTAGCAGTCAAGACCAAACATGAGCTAGTAGTTACTCACCAAGAACCTTCTAAACAGAAGATCAGACTTCAAGACAGGGGTGGGCGGAGAACACCCCCACACAGTACCATACAGTACTCAAACAGCTCAGCAAAAGCAACCTCCTCTGAGCTCACAACACTCCGCATTCAAGCACAGTCAACTTGAAGTATATATAGGCGTGGCTCTCAGGTGTTCCTGGCTGAACACACACAAGCCTGATCACAATCAGACTAATTAACCACACAAAAGCATGACTGCAGTCAACATACATAAGAACTAAAAGGTGTCAGCATTGGCAGCTTCCTCAGGATATGTAACAGGGATGCCCAATGTGCCTTACTGCATATGCCACTTTTTGCCTCTATAACAACATCAACTACTACCTCATACATATACTGTGTACATTGACTCATACGCTGCTTTGCCACTTTGCAAATGTCAATGCTAGAAACCTTTAGTTTATTTTAGTTATACTTTTTATACTCTTTTTTTGTGCTAGTATGCAAAAACTCAGGACAGTATTATGTTCATTAAATGTTTAATGTTTTAGTTTTAGAGTTGGTGTGGATTTTCATGCTCTTGCACCGCTATGCAAAAAAAAAAACTCAGGACAGTGTTAGTTTTACTATTTTATGCTTATGTCTATTATTATATGTTTCAGTGTTTCAATGTTTAGATGTTTACTGTTGCACCGAGGGACTGAGAGAAACGCAATTTCGGTCCTGTGTATGTCCTGTACAGTACATATTGCAGATCTGACAATAAAGTTGACTTTGACTTGACTTTTGATTATCGTACCCACCACTGCACCCTCTATTCACTGGTTAACTGGACATCATTAACTTCACACAGACTCTTCCACTGGTACATTTTCATCTTTAAATCACTTCTTGGTCTGCTGCCTTCATACATCTCCTCCTACATGTCTTTGCGTGAGTGCAGCTACAGTGTGCGCTCTCAGGACATGATCACCTGCAGTGTTCCGTCAGTGAGGACTGAACTTGGAAAAAGGGCCTTCTCCTACTCTGCTCCTGCTTCATGGAATATCTTACAAAAAGATCTGAAGCTCTCGGCCCTGACCTCTCTGGATGGTTTTCAGAATCTGTTGGAATCCTGGCAAAAACCAATGCAGATTTGTTCCTGTCTTTGATTTTTTTGTATTTGATGTATTTGTATCATTGCTGTTCATCATTCTTTAGTTTGTAACAGGTCGCTTTCGTAAATGATCCCTCGAGGCTCAATAAGATTTACCTGACTAAATGAAGGTTGAATGAATACTGTATATTTACGTTTCATTTTGTTATTTTTGTACTTACAATAAAAGTAAATCACTGTCATAAATATTTAAATTTCTCTTTCCTTTTTTCTATTAAATCAGAGTCAGAGTCAGAGTCAGAGAGAATTTATTGTCATTTGCACCGCATGTAGTACATGTGTTGAAAACGAGATTATGTACACAGGGTCCCAGTTACATCCAACAACAAATGCAAGAGAAATACAATAATAACATCTAGGATTAACTAAGAGAGACATCACATCAGCTAGTAATACACTAAGCCCTAATGTAGTAGAAAAACATCATTATAAACAGCAGCACGAACATGAGCAGATGGTCACAGATGAACGCAGCAACAAGAAACAGATCAGTACAGTATCAGTATGATGTGACATTTTGCAGTGTTTATTCTTATTATTTATTTATTCATGAGTCTGACAGCCTCAGGGTAGAAGCTGTTTCTCAGTCTAGTGGTTCTACATTTGATGCTCCTCAACCTCCGTCCCGAGGGGAGTGGTGCAAAGAGTGAGTGTGCTGGGTGAGTGAGGTCTTTCATGATGCAGGTGGCTCTTTTTCTGCATCTGGAGGTGTAAATGTCTGTGATGGTGGGGAGACTGACTCCCACAGACTTCTGTGCAGCCTTCACCACTCTCTGCAGAGCTTTTCTCTCTGCAACTGTGCAGCCTCCATGCCACACGTTGATGCTGGAGCACAGGACGCTCTCCACTGCACACCTGTAGAACGAGGTGAGGACTGGGCTTCTCAGACCGGCTCGTCTCAGCCGTCTGAGGAAGTAGTAAATCAGTTCTTTAATAAAAATTTTCATATAAGTCAAGCCATCAAGTGGGATATTGAAATGCAAATAAAACTAAAATGATAACAGTATTTAAAAAAATTATAAAACATGCCACTCATTTAGTGAATGCAAAGTTTTGAAACAGAAAAACACAGTTCACAAAGAGGGTACGATTATCACAGCCAAATAGCAAATTTCAAACAGAATAAATTGTATCTGACCTTAAAGAGAAATAAATTAATGTAACTGATTAAAACTAAAATAAATTGAAGGAACATGACACAGGTATTAACAGTACGGTATATTTAATCTCATATATACAAAGGTATATGGTCTCTCAGATCTGTGAGACATCTGTAATGTTGTCTCCAGGGACTTCATATGGTGGTGCTTGTTGTGTTCAGAAAACACAGTGTTTAGTGTGTTTGTTTGGTCTGTAATGTTGTGCACTGTTTGTTACGACATGTTACTGTGCCTTTAAGAGATGCTTTACGGCATGGGGTAGATGTGAGGGTGGGGGGAGTTTGGAGTTCAGTAAAGTTTGGTGCATCGAAGTCGAAGTGACACGGTGTGGTTATTGAGTTCCCGCTGACGTTACATTTTGGCAGACGAGGATGTCCGGGCTCGCGTTACCACCACCGCCACCTTTCCTCCCTGTCCCCGGCGACCCAGCTGTCCCGTGGGACAGATGGCTGACGGCGTTCGAGGACTACTTGCTGGCTTTGGGACACACTGAACTGGCAGAAGCGAGGAAGTGCGCTTGTTTGGGCCAGGAGGGTCAAAGAATCTTTGCAACGTTCACGTTAGCGGACAATTAATACACCACGGCTACAGCCGCACTGAAAGCTCACTTCAGCTCCGGGCGGAGCCGGCGGATGCACCGCTTCGAGTTTCGTCAGAGGAAGCAGCGACCGGGTGAGTCTGTCGCCAACTACGTCTCAGCACTACGAGAGCTGGCTAGACTCTGTGACTTTGTGGCGTTAGAAGATGGACTCATAGTTGATCAGCTGATAGAAATGACGTCGTGTGACTAACTGAGGGAGAGACTTTTGCTAGAACCAGACTCCATGACGCTGGCGGGCGCTCTGGTTATTGGAAAGCAGCTTGAAACAGCATTAACAGAGGCGCGAAAATTCTCCCGCGCGGCGCACGAACCGGTGACATCATCAACACCGGCCGTTCATCACACAGAGGCTGTGGAGGGGGCTGACGGGCCGAGTGGCAGCTGGGATGTGCAGAGAGTGGACAGGGGGCCCAGTAGGAGTGGGGCCAGGAGCTGTGGTAACTGTGGCTCCTCTAACCATGCAACTAGAGACCAGTCATGTCCTGCACATGGAAAACTTTGTCTTAAATGCAATAAACTGAATTATTTTGCACGCTGCTGCCGCTCCTCTTCAGCTCGCCAGGATACTACTGAGGTTCCAATTAACACTGTACAGACTCTGCAGCCATCGTTCAAGCTCTGCACATGTCGCGTGGGTGCAGCTCACGTCCCGCTCCTCGTGGACACAGGGGCCAAAGTCTCAATTTTAAATAAAAGCACATATGACCGTTTTTTCAGCCGTACACCCCTGGAAGCAGCCACTACACCCCTGTTGGGCTACGGTCACTCTCCCATCGAGACTCTGGGCGTGGTCCGCCTCCCTGTCCAGTATGATTAGCAAATTACGCCTGATGCCAAGTTCTGCATCACCCGGAAGGGAGCTAACATTATGGGCCTAGACTTGTTCCTCGCCCTGGGCTTTGCTGTGAGTGATGCTAAGGGCCAGCATGTCCTGCATGGACCCCTCAGTTCAATAGTCACCCTGACAGAGCTGCAGCAGGCCTCAGCTGCAGATGATATACTCACAGTGCTCCGTACCTATGTGCAGGATGGCTGGCCTGCCCAAGTGGATGACAGGGTGCTTCCCTACTACCGTTTCCGCAACGAACTCTCCTGCTGGGGGGCGGTGTGCCTTGCTCGTGGTCACCGGGCAGTCATTCCAGAAACCCTCAGGACCAGGGTACTGCATATGGCGCACGAGGGGCACCTGGGGGTGGACAAGGTGAAGCAGCGCTGCCGTGATACAGTGTGGTGGCCCGGTATAGACTCTGATGTTGAGGAGCTGGTGCGTCACTGCGCCTGCTGCCTGTTGAGTGGGAAAACTGGCCAGCCTGCCACAGCCCCTCTCACCCCCCCTCTCACCCCGACCCCTTGGCCACCTTCACCTTGGGAACATATTCAGGTCGACATCTGTGGGGAACTTCAGGGGGCACCTGCTCACGCCCGCTACCTGCTGGTTGTTCATGATCTTCACTCGAAGTGGCCTGAGGTTTGCCAACTGAGCTCCATCACTGCACACACCATCATAGACTGCCTGGACAACCTGTTTGGACGCTGGGGCCTCCCCAGTGTTGTTACGACGGATAATGGGGCCCAGTTCACCTCAGCAGAGTTCACAGAGTTCCTCACACTACGCTCCATCAGGCACATCAGGACAGCAGTTTATCACCCAGAGAGCAATGGTGGTGTGGAACGACTCAATGAAACTCTCAAAAATGGACTCAGAGCCTGTCTGGAGGAGGGGAGAACCTTCAGCGACGCGCTCAACTAAACCCTCTTGACTATCCGGGCATCCAAGCATTCCACCACAGGAGTTTCACCGACGATGTTAATGATCGGTCGGGAACTGAAGCAACCCCATGACTGTCTGAGAGCTGAGCCAGCTCCTGCACGCGGGAGCCCAGAGCTCCAGAACGCCAGAGCTCAGGTGACGGGTTCGCAGGCCCGGATGAAAGAGAGGTTTGATGCCACGTACCGAGTGCAGACCCCCTCACTGGCTGCAGGGGATTGGGTCAGGATCAAACGGCTTCATCGGAGAAATAAACTGAAATCATTCTGGTCAGAGCCACTGCTGGTGGTTAAGCAATTGGGGCCGGCCACATACAGACTGGACAATGGGAGTTGTTGGCACACAAATCGTCTGCACAGGGTCATCGCCCCACCAGCATCTGCTCCACCAGCATCTGCTCCACCAGCATCTGCTCCACCAGCATCTGCTCCACCAGCATCTGCTCCACCAGCATCTGCTCCACCAGCATCTGCTCCACCAGCATCTGCTCCACCAGCATCTGCTCCACCAGCATCTGCTCCACCAGCATCTGCATCTCCGCTGGCCCCAGCAACGGCACTGGGTTGGCAGCCTAGGCCAATGACTTATCGGGTGGGGGATACTCCACCAGCTTTGCCCGACTCCACTCAGCAGCCAGCACGGCCCCAGAGACTGAGGGTCCCGCCTGTCTGGCATGGGGACTATGTGACAGGGTGATGGTGTTACCGAAGAAATGTTAATCTGTGTTTGCAAAGTATTATGCTTTCAAGGGGGTGAAAGGGGGGAAAATGTTGTGTTCAGAAAACACAGTGTTTAGTGTGTTTGTTGGGCCTGTAACGTTGTGCACTCACTGTTTGTTACGACATGTTACTGTGCCTTCAAGAGATGCTTTACAGCATGGGGTAAATGTGAGGGTGAGGGGAGTTTGGAGTTCAGTAAAGTTTGGTGCATCGAAGTGACACGGTGTGGTTATTGAGTTCCCGCGGACGTTACAGTGCTCTTGTTCTGAACATACAAACGCACAGCTGGACTGTTCAAGCCTGTAATTGTAGAGTGGAAGCTGTGGGGGAGAAAGGCCGTGTTGGGGTGGACGGGTCCTGGGAACTACATTTGCTGGCAGCTGATACGACAGAACACTTCCTTCTTGTACTGGACCAAACAAAGAGTCAACAAGAGGGACATCGTCTGAGACAGCCATTGTGGTGATCATTGGTACACATCTTGTATCTTTAGGGTCGAGATGAGTGGCAGAGGGCAGGTAGCACCTGTATACAAGCTGCTTCTGTGTAGAAAAATACAAATTTGTCATAAAGAAGAAATTAACAGGCAAATTATGACATTTATACTAAATAAAGCCTATGTTATTGTATTTTAGGCAATAAAATTATTGTCTTGTTTAAAAACATTTGTGTACGTGTGTCTGTGTTCTTTAAATTAAAACAAACCTAATTCCTTTAAAGATTGTCCTCTCTCTAGGTTTTGCTGAAAGGACGACCATGTCCTTTACTGGACCAGGTTTTATGCCCTGCATCCAAAAACAGCATTGCTGTAAATATTCATAAGCAGGAATAAAGAGTCATTTATATGTAGTTACCATTGTCCTCGGTGTATGCGACTTCTGTTTGGTGTCTGTGCAGCTTAGGAGTGGAGGAACAGCTGGAAGCTTCAACTGGGAGTACTGAGCCGTCTGGAAGAGCAGAGCTGCCACACAGGTGCACTGGCATCCGCTTTGATTCCCTCTGCACCATCTGTGTACAATACCAAATGTTTCAGAGACCAAAATGTACCAGCTCTAAATGCTTCACAGGATTCACAGATACTTAATTTTAAAATAACAGACCTGAAGCAACGGTTTCTTTGTGTACCTCAGAAATAAACCAATTAAATAATCACAAGATGGGCTTTTTGGGGGTTTATTTATTCAATCATAGATAACTTGTTTAGTCAATTAATGTTATGTGGTTTAGTTTGACTATCATTTATAAAATTTGTACTTCTTCAAAGTCGTATTAGCTTCTTAACCCTAGCAGGTCTGAGGTCTAAATGTCCGTTTTGGTATAATTTTGAATTTACCCTTATATTTCCATCATAAAAACTATTGACCTTGCTTTGTTTGGTATCATCTTTTTCAGCACAAGCTCTGCTTCATGATTCTACAGCTTTGTTTCACTGAGCATGTGTGGTGGCTTTGACTTACACTCAAACAGTGGGGCTTCTGGCTCTTCCTCATGGACTGGAAACACTCAGCCCTAACTGTGACTTCTCCTGCCTCCTTGTTTGTGTTCATCACAAACATTGTACAGACAAAACACGTTTACTCAACAATTTAGCAAGGATTCATTTGGGGACCGTAGCAGTCACTGCTTCATACGTCATCGCTTACGTAACTTGCTCTGCCACAAAGCATGCTTTGTAGCAGTGGATCAAAGAGAACGCAACTTTGAGTTCGAAGCAAGGATCGAAGCTTCGGCGTCAGATTGACATCACTACTCTGAGTTCCTATGGTGAGCCTGCAAACACTTTTCAAGAGTAAAAATTGCCACAAAATGATGAAAATTTCTGTCAAATATGTGTAAAACAAGTCATCATATACCTGGATCAACTCAATGCAACTACAGTATATATCTTGTTACTGCTCATTTATTATACATGATTTCACTTAATTTTACAAAATACTTTTGACATACATGAAATAGCAGACTAAATAAACACGTTTGACATAACCGTCAGAGTAAACATAAAAATTAAAAAATATGTAAAACATAAAAATAAATCAAAAGAACACAGCAAGAAAACTGTATGCTTTACCTGCACTACAAGGAAATAGAGACGAAAAAGAAAAGCAGTCGTATGCACTGTACATAACATACTTTACATGTGAAACTTGCATTACATTCACTGAAGATTTCACATCATTTGAACTTACTGCTGGATTTTAAAGTTAATATAAACTGATAACAATCTGTAGAGAACACACAGAACATTGTCAGGCCCATAGTACTAAACAGAATAAGCAGTTTACATTAAAAAAAGAGACTGCTGTTTTGAATTGGTATATACAAAATAAAAACTAAAATAAAAAACAGGAATCACAAATACAATGAACTCTACGTTTTCAGGATTTGCACAGTGTTTGAACTTATCAGTAAAATGAATTAATCCAACAGTAGAGAAGTCTGAAAGTTATGCACCATAACTCATGTTCCCTGAAGGAAGGGAACGAGGTGCAACATACTTGCTATGGAAAATGCGACCACGCTCGATTACCTGGAGGAATATACTCACGCCTTTACGGCTAGGGGCGTCACTGCCGTGCCAGAGGCCCCGCCCTCTGGTTACTTAAGCGGCGTGCACCCCTCCATCTTCCTCTTGAAGAGTGCACTTCACTGAGCTTTCAGCATTGAAAAGGGCCAGCTATGTTGCACCTTGTTCCCTTCCTTCAGGGAACAT
>JBBPBX010039491.1:0-23766 GCA_038048925.1 Garcialebias charrua
CATCTGTAGTTGTTAGCATCTGTAGCTGTTAACGTCTGTAGCTGTTAACATCTGTAGTTGTTACCGTGTGTAGCTGATAACATCTGTAGCTGTTAACATCTGTAGTTATTAGCGTCTGTAGTTGTTAACATCTGTAGTTGTTAGCATGTGTAGCTTTTAACATCTGTAGCTGTTAACATCTGTAGTTGTTAGCGTCTGTAGCTGTTAACATCTGTAGCTGTTAACTTCTGTAGCTGTTAACATCTGTAGCTGTTAACATCTGTAGTTGTTAGCATCTGTAGCTGTTAACGTCTGTAGCTGTTAACATCTGTAGTTGTTAGCGTGTGTAGCTTTTAACATCTGTAGCTGTTAACATCTGTAGTTGTTAGCATCTGTAGCTGTTAACGTCTGTAGCTGTTAACATCTGTAGTTGTTACCGTGTGTAGCTGATAACATCTGTAGCTGTTAACATCTGTAGTTGTTAGCGTCTGTAGCTGTTAACATCTGTAGTTGTTAGCGTGTGTAGCTTTTAACATCTGTAGCTATTAACATCTGTAGTTGTTAGCGTCTGTAGCTGTTAACATCTGTAGCTGTTAACTTCTGTAGCTGTTAACATCTGTAGTTGTTAACGTCTGTAGCTGTTAACATCTGTAGCTGTTAACATCTGTAGTTGTTTACATCTGTAGTTGTTATCGTCTGTAGCTGTTAACATCTGTAGCTGTTAATGTCTGTAGCTGTTAACATCTGTAGTTGTTAGCGTCTGAAATTGTTAACATCTGTAGTTGTTAGCGTCTGTAGCTGCTAACATTGTTAGCTGTTAACATCTGTAGCTGTTAAAGTCTATAGCTGTTAACATCTGTAGCTGTTAACATCTGTAGCTGTTAACGTCTGTAGCTGTTAACGTCTGTAGTTGTTAGCGTCTGTAGTTGCTAACATCTGTAGCTGTTAACATCTGTAGCTGTTAACATCTGTAGCTGTTAACGTCTGTATCTGCTAACGTCTGTATCTGCTAACATCTGTATCTGCTAACGTCTGTAGCTGTTAACATCTGTAGCTATTAACATCTGTAGTTGTTAACGTCTGTAGCTGTTAGCGTGTGTAGCTGTTAGCATGTGTAGCTGTTGGCGTGTGTAGCTGTTAGCATGTGTAGCTGTTAACATGTTTAGATGTTAGCATGTGTAGCTGTTAGCATGTCTATTTGTTAGCATGTGTAGCTGTTAGCATGTGTAGCTGTTAGCAGCTGTAGCTGTTAGCATGTGTAGCTGTTAGCATGTGTAGCTGTTAGCATGTGTAGCTGTTAGCAGCTGTAGCTGTTAGCATGTGTAGCTGTTAGCATGTGTAGCTGTTAGCATGTGTAGCTGTTAGCAGCTGTAGCTGTTAGCATGTGTAGCTGTTAGCATGTGTAGCTGTTAGCATGTGTAGCTGTTAGCATGTGTAGCTGTTAGCATGTGTAGCTGTTAGCATGTGTAGCTGTTAGCATGTGTAGCTGTTAGCATGTGTAGCTGTTAGCATGTGTAGCTGTTAGCATGTGTAGCTGTTAGCAGCTACGTCTCGTTGTCGCGTGCTTGGATAATCTAGTCTCGTGACTGTGTGTGTGTTTTTCTGTGTAGGAGCAGGAGCTTCACGTCAGACCTCCACCAACCACATGTTTGTTCTCTAACAGGTATGGTTGTCATTTCTAGTAAAATTGTTCAATGTTATACTTCGGTCCAGCAGCCTCCACTTCTAAAAGTCAGCGCTCACGCAGTTTGGTTGTGCACGCGCTAACACCATGAATAGACTATATGCCACGGACTTCCGTTTTAGCACTTCCGCATTCTTGGGCCAGACGGCGCACTTCCGGTTCACAGCCACAGGATGGCGTTCTTCACTCGATCATTGCAGGACTTGCCGGCAGTCACAGTCAATGATGTCTACAGAATTATTCAGACCTTGTCTAACGCGCCCACTTCAAAAAAGGACAAAGGATTTAAGCTTTATGTGTCCAACTACATAAATAACTATGAAGGTAAGTCGGTATTTGTTTTCAGTTCACCAAACTGCCTCATGTAGGCTAACACAGCTAACATAGTTAGCCTTGCTAATCTGTTGAGTAAACGTGTTTTGTCTGTACAATGTTTTCTTATTAACACAAATGTTAGTTTCAAACAAGGAGGCAGGAGAAGTCAGTTAGGGCTGAGTGTTTACAGTCCATGAGGAAGAGAGCCAGAAGCCCCACTGTTTGAGTCAAAGCCACCTGACAGTTCAGTTTCAAACAAGGAGGCAGGAGATTTAGAGCAGATTTAGAAACAAAAGTTATTTTAATTCAAGTTTGTGTACAAAAGTTGAGCTGAAGTCAAACCTGTTAAATCACTGTTTGTAGCAGGCCTTAATAAGAGATGTTTTCTTTCACTGCACAGGACACGGCAGGTGTTGGTGATGATGAGGGAACCCCTGGTCCAGCCTAGATGTTTGTGAGACGTGGGAAGACACCACCGCTACAGCTCAAACATGAGGGAAGCAGTGAGGAGGAGCTGAGATTGGATCCAAACACCAAATACAAACAAGTTGTTCCACTGAGGCACTGTAATCTGACTGATTACATGTTTTTAAATCTCCAAAAGCAGTCGAGGAAGCTGGGAGTTAAAGTCAGAAGATGTAATAATAATAATATAATTTAAACAGTGTTTAAATATTGTGCCTCATTTAGCTTGACTCATACGTTTTGTACAGAGTAATGTAACATCATCATCAAATTTCAAATCAAACTCAGGACAGTATTATGTTCATTAAACGTTTAATGTTTTAGTTTTAGAGTTGGTGTAAATCTTCATACTCTTATACCACTATGCAAAAAACTCAGGACAGTGTTAGTTTTACTATTTTATGCTTATGTCTATTATTATATGTTTCAGTGTTTCAATGTTTATATGTCTCAATGTTTAGATGTTTACTGTTGCACCGAGGGACTGAGAGAAACGCAATTTCGGTCCTGTGTATGTCCTGTACAGTACATATTGCAGATCTGACAATAAAGTTGACTTTGACTTTGACTTTGAAATTTCTTTTTAATAAAATGGCTAAAACTGGACTCTAAGCCTGTCTTAAACCAAAATACAGTACACATTTTTTTGGGTGATAATACATCAATGAAGACAAAAGTCAGAATGTTTTGAACATTTTATTTTCTTACAAGTGAAGTAGTGTGACTGTAGTTTCAGGGTAGTCCTTGAAGTCTGCAGGTAGATTTTTATGTATCTGCTCTTCAGGTAGAGCCGAGTACTGTCAATAAAAAGTTGCTGTGAAAATCCGGCTGACCGTGGACTGATGGACACCGTACGGGTCAGCAAGGTCCCGTTGCTTTGATCCAAGGTCAAGGTCATTTAAGAACAGGAAGAACTCAACGGGCTGCAGGGTGTGGAGTGGATAAATAATCAATAAATAACACTGAACAACTGGTAATAACTAATAATTAAATCTCAATGTCACTACTTGTGCAATAACCTGTCACACAACCTGTGTAATGTTGATTATGTGCTATATATATATATATATATATATATATATATATATATACAGGTATTCCCCGATTTACGAGCGAGATCCGTCACAAGGAGGCGCTCGTAAACCGGAAATCTCGTAATTTGGAACGGCCGCCATTTCTCTCGTAAACCCGGAAGTCCGCTCGTAAATTTCGCCAGCGCACCTAAAAACACTCTATTTTCATCTAAAAACTACTTTTGAGTGCATAAAAATGATCGGAAACGTGTGTTTATATGCTTAACTTGCTAACTGTAGTGAAAAAACACATGAAAACTCAGTATTTTTTTCGTTTTTTCCAAAAATTCAACCCGGAAGTCCGCTCGTAAATTTCGCCAGCGCACCTAAAAACACTCTATTTTCATCTAAAAACTACTTTTGAGTGCATAAAAATGATCGGAAACGTGTGTTTATATGCTTAACTTGCTAACTGTAGTGAAAAAACACATGAAAACTCAGTATTTTTTTCGTTTTTTCCAAAAATTCAACCCGGAAGTCCGCTCGTAAATTTCGCCAGCGCACCTAAAAACACTCTATTTTCATCTAAAAACTACTTTTGAGTGCATAAAAATGATCGGAAACGTGTGTTTATATGCTTAACTTGCTAACTGTAGTGAAAAAACACATGAAAACTCAGTATTTTTTTCGTTTTTTCCAAAAATTCGCAGCTCGTAAGTCTGGAACCTCGCAGATCAGAGCGCTCGTAATTCGGGGACTACCTGTATATATATATATATATATATATATATATATATATATATTTAAAACTGTATGTGCATGTTAGCTTATATTACTAGCTTGAAATACTTGCAGTAGTTCATTCAAATTCATCCTGCTGCATTGTTATATCCGTCTCTCTTCAGGACTTTGTGAATATTATAATTACTTTTTCACTGTGCATGCTTTTAGTATACAGTAGTTTGTTCTTTGATTTTTAGCAAGTCAAATCTGTTCTTCTCATCCTGAGCACTTCATTGTACTGTTAACTCTGTGTTAACCTGTATATGACAAATAAACACAAGTTGAACTTGATGGGGAGTTCCTCTCAGTTCTTGGTGAACACTGACCATGAATGGCAGAGCAGTCATGGGCCAGAAACACATCAGGAGGTCAGATGATGCAAACCTAAAAAAACAAAACAACAAAACCAATAAGTGTTCATATTTACCTTTATAACATAAAAAACCAAACAGAGAACTCTTTATGAGAGCTATGCTTTAAAATAAATTAATTACATCTCAGGAAATTAAATGTTTCAATGAAGTGAAACAGTTCTGGTTTCATATTAAAGGAAACTGCAGAGAATATTTCAGAGGTGTAACAGCTCTGAAGTTACTAAGAGTTTACAAACATATTTACAGATTAGAAAACATGTTAAAATCTGAATATTATTTTAAAAGTATGTAGTTACAAACTTTTATTAAAACACTCATCATGACTCCAACATTAAATCTACAAGTGCAGGGTCTGGAGTCGAGTGATAATCGTGTCTCTTACTGAGCTGCAGCAGCTGTGTGTTCTCCTCGCGGTCCTCTGCTGCTTCTCCCAAAGCCCCGGTCATGGAAGTGGAAGGGAGAATTATTCCACTGGAACAATGCAGGTACAGCTCCTTTTTAACCACTGTTTGATGCTGGCTCTTGAATATTCTGAGGTTTAAAAAGCCGGCTACAACCGAGTGTTAGCTTTAAGGCTAACTCGGTTAGCCACGAACTCTGGCATTAAAATATAAAAAACTAAGCGCTCTATTGTCCCTCCTATTCACTGGACACAACGGCACACAACAAATCTCTCTTGTTGTACCAGTAGCTCGCAGATAATTTACCTTTTGTGTGTTTTACATGGTCTAGTTCTAGAAGCTACCGCTAAAAACAACTGCAGTGGATGAGAGCCGGAAGTGAAGCGTATGGTTCCTATTTTAACGGAAGTACGTCACCACTACCCGTGGCATATAGCCTATTAGGTAGTCACGCTTGCGAGGTTCTTTCAAAATAAAAGCTGATGTGTGTCTCCTGTTGGTACAAACTCTGTACATAAAACACATGTTAGCACTGGAAGCTGTAATGGGACCAACATTCCTGCTCAGCTGTTTCCACTAAAAGTTTGAATGTCGCCCCCATATCCAAAGAGTAGAGAACTTTTTGTGTTGCTAAGTTAAATAAATAAAAAACTTCAATGTGTTTTTCATGTTTTGACTCTAGATGATTGAAGTCATTCTTGCTGGTCTATGTTCAGAAATGATTTTTAATGTCCTCCTGTGAATATGGATCCATAATATTTAACTTTTGTCTCTGTTTTGTGGTTATTTGTATGTTCATTATGTGAGAATGTTAAATTGTTTTCCCTGAAGTTTCCATTAATATTAAAACAAAACTCTTAGTTTCCAGTGACCAGTCTCACTTCAGGCTGACTGTAGAACATCTCCAGATGTTGCTCACCAAATGTCACCAAGATCTCATGTGGAATTTCAAAATAAAGGCCCTCCAAAGTTGGACATTTTCCATGTAATTTTCCCTAAGTTGCTGTGTTTGTTGCTCGTTCTTCAGGATGTTGTAGAAACAGTGAGGGTAAGTACGACTTTACCACAAATCACATCATTACTGTGCAGAAAGTTTGTCTCATTGAAATGCAACATAGTTCAAGTAAAAACAGGAATGTTTAATTTAAAATAGTTTATATGTTTAATATTTTTAATTGACAATAACATTTGGAAAAACAACTGTTAAAATTAAATTAAATTAAATTGTACATTAATTTCAGAAATGACATTTATAACATTTTAACATCAAGTGTTTCTTTTTACTGGTAAATGTTGATTATTACAAGAGCTTTGTGTTATTTGTCCATGTCGACCAAAATCACTGGAGGTTTCTGGTTAGTGTGCATAAAAATTATACTTATTGGGCCTCATGCACAAACCGTTCGTACGCACAGATTTGTGCTTAAACTGTGCTTACGAGTGATTTAGGAGCATATGTGGCATTCAACAATGTTCACGTATCCTACGATTTTTTTCAGATACGAACAAAATCTACGTGTGGTCCGGACCTGTCGTATATTTTACGAGCGGTCCGTCTGCTGTCATCCAGACAGCATTACTCCACAAATAACTTCATATTTCGTTATTTAGGAAATGTTTAGAGTTTAAAAAAGTAACGCACCACAATTGTTTTTGACAATAGGTTCTGTTTGAAGTCGAATTATAATTTTAAATGTAATAATGACTAACGGATTAAAGTATTTAAATGAAAATCAATTTGTTATCAATGCCGTTTTCTAACACTACAATATTAATATGAAGATCTCAAACTGAAATCAACTTAAACCATGAATTAATTTAAGTTTAATTTGCCGCGGTATCGCAGACTTCGGTAAGCCAGACTTTACACAGACTTCCTCCAGCTGCTGTCATAGCTCTGATGTGGCTCAGTCAGTAGAGCACTGCGTCGCAGTTCCGAAGGTCATGGGATCGCCTCCCGTGGGAGGACAACGTTTTTTTTTTTTTTAATTCATTCCAGATTTAAAAAACACAAGAAAACTATTTACAATACAACAAGAAATAAAGCATAAAGCCTTTTTAATTTGGAATGAATAAATAATCTAAAGTAAGAAGGAAAAAAAAAGAATCATACCTTGTGGGACTCGATCCCACGAGGTGTAGAAAAAAGGTTAGGAACAGCTAACAGTGCAATGCTTTAACCAGTAAGCCACCAGTACGCATGCATGTTTCGAGATCCACATTTATTATAAACAAACTTTCTTTGGTTTTAGCTGGTCATTTACTTCCATGAGTGACGCTGCTAATAAGGACAGATTTTCTTTTCTTGTCCTCAGAGACCACAGAACTTCATCCTCCGCACCGGTAGAGTTCTTCTTTTTTACTTTTCGCTGTCATTTTATGAACGTACACGTTCTGCCTCTGAGGCAGGAAACGTAGCCTTATATGGCGTTTTGAGGGGTGGGAATTATGTAAATAAGCTCACGCGTGCACGCGCAGCTGTTTAGAACAGGTGAGATTCATCAACTTTAAGCAGCCCGTTTACACGCTTTTCCTGTGGATAGAAGAGTTTGTTGGATCTGACGTGGCATGTTCGTACGAACACTTCGTACGAACAAAAGTAGGAGACATTTAGGATAAGAATACGAACTGTTTCGTGCATGAGGGCCATTGTCTCTGAGAACATTTTAATTTAAAGTTTCATATTTTTATTTGTGCAGAAACTCTGTGAACCACACAGTCTTTGTGGTGGATCAAGTTCAGCAGAAGACAATTCAAAACCTGCTGCAAAATAGAATAGAAGAGACCTTTATTATCATTGCACATGAATACAGTGAAATCTGGGTTTGCTTCCCAGAACAAAAGTAAAAACAGTAAAATATAAAACAATATAAAAATATAAACTGTATTAAAGTTAATAACAGGTTTGAAACACTCCAAATGTGCAACACAAGCAGATTGATATTACACCAGTTGTCCCTTATTCAGTTTTTATTACAGATTTTGTTAAGTTCAGTAACGGTGGACAGATAAAAACTATATTTAAATCTGTTTGTTCTTGTCTTGATTGATCTGTACCTTTTCCCTGATGGTAACAGTTCTCATATTATATAATAAATAATAATATAAATAAATCATCCACAAATAATTTTGTAACAACAGCAAGTATGACGTCATTAACAACTTTTATTTTGAAAACTCGCTAAAGGTTACCATAATTCATAGTGTTTGTGTGCACAACAAAACCATCATTTTGGAAGTGGAGACTGGCTTGACAGCATTTTTTACTGCCTGACGTTCTCAGAGTTGGGGCAGGAGCTACATGTCAGACCACCACCAACCACATGTTTTTTTTTCTGTTACAGATGAAGTTCATGTTAATAAATGTTGTGAAGCTGAGAAGAGTTCCTGGGTGAGCGATTCATCAGTTCACTGGTATCAAACCAAACATCAGGGTTACACAGGTATGTATTTATTTACTGCAGTCTAAAGTGAAGTGTGGAGCTAAGCTGTGTTAGGAACTGTTTGGATCCTGCAGTCAAGCTGTCCACCATTCAGATTTTTTAAAATCTTGCTCCTCTTCACATCTTGTTACAGCATAACGATGCGTTCAATTTCAACTAAAAAATGCATTCCGCTACACCAAAATATCCAGAAATTCAGAAATAGAAAATGTCTAGTACACGTGGTCCCCGACTTACGAGCGAGTTCCGTTCCTTTGACTATCTCGTAACATGAAAATCTCGTAAATCGGGGACCACCTGTATATATATTTATACCGCACCAGCCGCCACTTATACACCTAGGTGTGCGGTAATGACTATTCTAACACTTTAACACATTTTAAAAGAGCATACAGTAAATAAAAAAATAATTTCTTACTTTGAGCAGCAGCTTCTGTCGTCTGTTTGCCTGTTAGCTCCGCTGTTAGCTCCGCTGTTAGCACCGCTGCGTTACGTCCGAGCTTTGCAGCTTTCTGTAGCACCACACAGTCCAAACACTTTACAGGAAGGACTGTTCGTATCCTAACTTCCTACATTTGGAGACAGAAAAAGTTTAAATAACTTACCGAAAGCCGTCTGCGCTCGCCTCCTTTAGCTGCACCTGTTAGCATTTAGCCCCACCGAGTCTGCAGCTACGGGCAGTCCGGTTTAGCTGCAGCTTCAAAAAGGCTGTCGGCTTTGTTATTCCAAGGTAACTGGGTGTTCCCCGATATCTTCGGCTTCCAGTCCGACATCGAGGCGAGCTCCGGGAACCTCTGATCGCACAAAGCTGGCTGTCCGGTGGAGCTAAGAGGGTGCAGCTACGAGGCTGTTAGCTCGTTGCTAATCCGGCACACCGCCCCTTAGCTCCGCTCGTTGCAGGCGGCGCTTTGGGAGCGATCGCTGAGCGATCTGCGGCTGCTGCACCAGTCCAGACACATCCACAAAGTTCACCGAGTGTTTCCAGCTAATTTATCCGTATGAGGCAACCTCTGATCGGACAAACGGTCCTCCAAAGCCGGCAGCTCCCGGCCGCAGATGGTCCCTTAGCCGGCATGTCAATCCCCGCCCGCTTAGCTCTGCTCGTTGCATTAGGCGGAGGCGATCCGCTCGTTTTGTCTGCCAGCTGCGTGTCGGGAGCGATCGCTAATACGCTAAAAATTGAAATAAAACATAAAAATAACAATTATACTTCATTTATAAAGCCATTTAAAACAACCACAGCTGCAACAAAGTGCTGTACACATGAAATTAAGAACATTTAAACAAAAAAAAACAAAAAATAATATATATATATATATTTTTTCATATTTTTATTAAATATGATAACCTCGTAAATCCAGAACCTTGTAGGTCAGAGCGCTCGTAAATCGGGGACCACCTGTATATTAGTTTATTTCTTGACATATCAGAAAAGTCACTTCAATACTGTCCACTTATTAAAATGCTTTAACAACAAACAAAAACTCATGATGTCATCAACAAGTTAAATTCAAAATAATATTTTAAGTGGTTTTACTGTGATATATATATATATATCAGAGTCAGAGTCAGAGAGTCTTTATTGTCATTTGCACCGCATGTAGTACATGTGATGAAAACGAGATTATGTACACGGGGTCCCAGTTACATCCAACAACAACTACAAGAGAAACAACAAATGCAAGAGAAAAACAGTAATAACATTCTAGGATTAACTAAGAGAAGCATCAGCTAGTAATACTCTAAGCCCTAATGTAGTAGAAAAACATCGTTATAAACAGCAGCACGAACATGAGTCATTATGAGCAGATGGTCACAGGTGAAACGCAGCAACAAGAAACAGATCAGCATCAACATAATGTGATATTTTGCAGTGTTTATTCTTGTTATTTATTTATTCATGAGTCTGACAGCCTCAGGGTAGAAGCTGTTCCTCAGTCTAGTGGTTCTACATTTGATGCTCCTCAACCTCCGTCCTGAGGGGAGTGGGGCAAAGAGCGAGTGTGCTGGGTGAGTGAGATCCTTCATGATGCAGGTGGCTCTTTTCCTGCACCTGGAGGTGTAAACGTCCGCGATGGTGGGGAGTCTGACTCCAACAGACTTCTGTGCAGCCTTCACCACTCTCTGTAGAGCTTTCCTCTCTTCAACTGTGCAGCCTCCATGCCACACATTGATGCTGGAGCACAGGACGCTCTCCACTGCACACCTGTAGAACGAGGTGAGAACTGGGCTGCTCAGACCAGCACGTCTCAGCCGTCTGAGGAAGTAGAGTCTCTGATGACCTTTCTTGATCAGGCTGGTGGTGTTGTTGCTCCAGCTGAGGTTATCATTCAAGTGTACACCCAAGTATTTGTAGCTGGAGACCACTTCCACTGCAGACCCACCCATTTTCAGTGGGGCGTGGGTGTGTTTGTTCCTCCTGAAGTCCACAATCATCTCCTTTGTCTTCTTCACATTCATGTGAAGGTTATTCTCTTTGCACCAGCTCTCCAGGTGCTCCACCTCCTGTCTGTAGCTGGACTCATCATTGTTTGTGATGCAGCCCACCACAGCTGTATCATCTGCAAACTTAACAATATGACAGCCTGGAAGTGTGGCTGTACAATCATATGTGAGCAGAGTGAACAGAAGGGGGCTCAGCACACATCCTTGGGGAGAGCCAGTGCTGAGGGTTATGGTGGAGGAGGAGAAGTTGTGGATCTTCACGGACTGTGGTCTGTCTGTTAAGAAGTCTAGTATCCAGTTACAAATAGAGGGGCTTAGTCCAAGTGTAGATAGTTTGTCTATCAGAGTTTGGGGGATCATGGTGTTGAAGGCAGATGTGAAGTCCACAAAGAGCAGGCGCACGTATGAGTCCTTCTGATCCAGGTGGGTGAGAGCAGTGTGGACCACGGAAGAAATGGCGTCCTCTGTTGATCGGTTCTCACGGTATGCGTATTGATGAGGGTCCTCGTTGGTGTTCACGGTTTTCTTTATGTGGGACATGACCAGTTTCTCAAAACATTTAGCGACCACCGGGGTGAGAGCCACCGGTCTATAGTCATTCAGACCAGTCACTGTGGAGCTCTTTGGAACTGGGATGATGGTGGCAGTCTTCAGGCAGGTGGGAACTGACTCCAGTGAAAGTGAGGTGGTGAAGATGTCAGCCAGCACCTCACAGAGCTGGTCCGCACATTCCTTCAGAACTTTCCCTGGGATGTTGTCTGGTCCAGTTGCTTTATGGGGATTAATCTTTCTGAGACTGCCTCTCACTTCTGCTGCGGTCACTCTGAGATGCTCTTCATCTGGTGATGAGGTGAGTCTGGTGCTAGCTGGTCTATTTGGATCATCAAAACGTGCATAAAACTTATTGAGGGCATCAGGCAGAGATGGGTCCCTGGGGCATTGTTTGTTCTTGCCTTTGTAATCTGTTATGCATTTAATACCTTTCCACATGCTCCGTGGGTCTTGTGAGGTGAATTGTCCCTCGATCCTCTGTGCATAAGTGGCTTTGGCCTTCTTAATGCCATCCTCAGTTCTTTTCTCCACATTCTCAACTCCTCTTTATCTCCTGACTTGAATGCAGTATCCCTGGCTGCCAGCAGGGTGCGGACCTCTTTAGTTAACCACGGTTTTTGATTGGGTAATATTTGACATGTTTTTTTATGGATACATTTTCAGAGCATGTACTGATGTAGCCCAGGACTGAGGAAGCATACAGCTCCAGGTCAACTGAGCTTCCATCAGTGGCTGCTTCTCTGAAAACAGACCAGTTTGTCTTCTCAAAACAGTCTCGTAACATAGGGGAACTATCTTGACGCCACAGCTTGATCACTCTTTGTTCCGGTTTGGCCCGTCTCAGCGGGGGTAGTTCTCTTGGAGCCAGAATCAAAGAGCAGTGGTCGGAAGCTCCCAGCGCTGCACGTGTCTTCGCCGTGTACGCCCCCTTTACATTCGTGAAGACTTGGTCTAATGTCTTATCACCTCTCGTTGCTGTGAAGACGTGCTTATGGAAGGCAGGGAGGGAGCCTTGAAGATTTACGTGATTGACGTCTCCGCAAACAATGAAAAACCCCTCAGGATATTTACACTGCAGCGAGGTGAGTAGCTCATGAATTTCTCTCTGGGCATCATTAGCATTAGCATCGGGTGCTATGTAGATAGCTGTTATTATTATCACAGCATGGTCGCGAGGAAGATAATGCGGCCGACATCTTACCGTGATCAGCTCCACAGCAGCTGAGCAAAGCTTTTTGATCACGGCACAGTTCGTGCACCATTCTTTGTTCACGTAGATACAAACACCACCACCTCTTGTCTTCCCCGTGTTCATTCATTCATTCATTCAATTCATTCATTCATTCGTTCGTTCAACCTTTATTTATACAGGCTAGCCTCATTGAGCCACAGGGACTCATTTGCAAGAAGGACCTATAAAGTTCAGTTACAGTATATGATCGTTTTGGTCAAAGTTTGGACAAGCCACTGCAGAGGGACATGTGGCCCCAGAGCTGCAGGTTGCAGACCCCTGGTTTAGACAAATCCCTAATGGCTTGTCTACTTTCTAAAAAATAAAAATAAATTATATATAAATATATATCCATTCCTCCATGAACCCCAGCTCTGTGCAACTGACACAGTAGTGAAATCCTCACAGCTCTGCAGAATAGCTTTGCAGCTCCAGGGTTATCTTTGGCCTTCTGAATGTTTTTCTATTGCCCTCCTTATCCACCTTGTGTTTTTGTGGAAGACTTGTACATGTATTAGGGGCTACAGTAGCCTGGTGGTTAGTATCGGGTCTTGTAATCTTGAGGCTGCAAGTTCAAGTTTGTCAGGAACATTATCCAGCATAAAACAATTGCCAAACTTTTGTTTCCATGTATCTGTTTAGGATGTTGTGACAGTGATGTTTATTTCACTAAGTTATAAGCCATGGCTGCACAGCAGGTGACAGAAATTAGTCTATTTTCAGCAAGGACAAGAAGTCAAAGCCAACTTTAGCCTGCTGCTGAGGTCGGTCCCGAGCAACAGGAGTCCGCCCAGTTCCAATTAGAAAACCCATGACCCCTTAAATGAGATCATTAACAAACTCCTACTCAGATGGGACAGAGTGAGACAAAATGGATAGAAAGGTCTCTAGTCATTTCAGCTTGGACTTTTTTTCCCCTCTCTATTTTTTTAGAAAGGGAAAATTAATAAGATGACCCATTTTGACAAAGTCACTTAAAGTGGCCATCTTTGGGGAGTAAAATCTTGGTATATTTAGAGCTATTGTCTTGCTTTGTGAGTGAACACTAACAAAAGCAGATATATTTTCTTGATCAACAAGCACTAACCATGCAATCTGTTTGTTTTTTTACCTATTAAAGTACCTTTCAGAAGGTTGCTGTATTATTATTTGTTTGCATTTTCTAAATATTTTCTTATTCAAAACAAAGCTTATAGATGCAAGAGTGTTACCGTACTTTCCGCCCTTTAAGTCGCTCCGCCCTATAAGTTGCATCAGTCCAATTATGTCCAATAAAGTGGAAAATTTCAAAAACGTGTCGGACCTCCGTTTACGTCGCATCTATTATGCGTCACCGCTGACGCGTCGCGTATGTTACACGTCAGCGGTGACAACCCGGAAATGGCCACAGGAGCGTGCACGGTAGGAATTTAACAAGATTAACACTTAAAAGCAATTGTTTGATTGCTGAAAATTATAGCAAAGATGTGTCTGAGCTGAACTTTTCCTTAATAAATGCACGTACCGGTCAAATCAGCTGAATTAAAAAAATAAGTTTTGCTATCTGTGTTGTGAAGCGTGCACGCGCAGCAAGCAGATACGCTTCATTTCTTTAATATTTAACAAGATATACACCTTGTAAAAATATATATGTTTGCTGAGATTATAGCAAAAGTGTTTCTGAGCTTAACTTTTCCTTTAAAAATTAACGTAATGTTCAAATCAGCTGGATTTAAATTGTTTCGCTTTTCGGTCTTCCAAAAGTGCTTTTCGTGCTGCGAAAATAAGTTATAAATAAACTGAATTTTAGCTCAACCATCTCCTACAGCTAATCAATTGTAAATGTCCATCCAGTGATTACTTTCTGTTAGTTTCATCAAAATCTGAAAGTTATGCACCATAACTCATGTTCCCTGAAGAAGGGAACGAGGTGCAACACGATTGCTATGGGAATCAGCACCCCCGCGCGGTTACCTGAAGTAATACACTCACGCCTTAACGGCTACGGCGTCAGCGTCGTGCCAGAGGCCCCGCCCTCTGGATATTTAAGCGGCTGACGCCCGTCCATCTTTCTCTAAAATGCACTTCACCGAGCTTTCAGCATTGAAAAGGGCCAGATGTGTTGCACCTCGTTCCCTTCTTCAGGGAACATGAGTTATGGTGCATAACTTTCAGTTCCCTTTCAGTCGGTCTCTCGGTGCAACACGATTGCTATGGGAACGTAATCCATTCACGCCCTTGAAATGCTCAGCAAAATGCATGTGAGAACATCTGCCTTAATACGGCAGGCATTTCCCAGCCGCTCTCCACAAGGTATGTAGAGAGCACAGCCTGAGAAGAAAAATGCCACATGTAGAAACATCGTCCTGATGTTACCACTGGACACATAGATGAAAACACCAGCTAGAGACAGCATAAGTGTCCTCTGCTAGTGTGATTACTCATTATCCCCCTTTTTCCCTGGAAATCTTGAGAAGCAGGAGGAAAAGAGCAAGGGACCCGTCACGCCACTGGCAATCAGATAGCAATGGCAGGGCGGCCGTGGTGTAGTGGTAATGGCAGTCGTCCCCCGATCGGAAGATTGGCGGTTCGAATCCCGGTTCCCCACACCATGTGTCGTTGTGTCCTTGGGCAAGACACTTAACCCCGAGTTGCTCCCGGTAGGACTGGAAAGCACCTTGCATGGCAGTCTGCCGCTACCGGTGTATGAATGTGTGTAGCATTCAATGTGTGTAGCACTTTGAGATTTTCACTAATGAAAAGTGTGTTATAGATTGAATTCATTATTATTATTATTACTGTATTAATGTGGAGGTAGAAAACCCAGTTCAAGCACAGGGTAACCTTCCAGGTCCCTAGGGGAAAAATTTATGTACAAGGAGCACGCACGAGTCCCTCATCTGCTTCTTGAACAGACAACTACTAGGACTGTCAAAGAGCCCCATCCTGATGTTGGAGAGCTGTCAAAGGAGAGGGGAACCCTTCCACTGAAGCATCTCCCAAGTAAACATAAACACCAAGGGTGTCCCTTGTGCATGCTGTTGTTGTTGGAACAAAGACAATCAGGCCTTAGGCCCTCAGCCATTCCCTTCAGTGGCCAGGCTGAAGGCTGCCACAGCTCCGGACGCGGGTGTAGAAGCTGCCCACGTGCGTGAGTCAGCAGGTACGAAGGCAACTGCCATGGTATCCCTGAACATTGAGAAGTAGAGGTCACATTGTGAGCTGGCTCCGCATGGGGACAAGCCCGACAAGGTTCTTCCAAACCGTGACCAGACCTGATCCACGACTCGTGGGTTCAATCTTATTCCGATTCCAAAATAAACCCTCTTGAGAGGGCATTCGCTCCGTAACTCAGTCCACTCGGAACCTGAGTCGCCCTGAGCGACAATAATCCTGGATCGTACCAAGTGAGCATCCTCTGTGTCAGGCTGAGGAGGGCGTGGGATCTCGTCCCCCTTCCCAGTCACTGAAGGACACTGTGGTTTTGTTATCTTATTACGCCAGGACGTGCTGTCCCGCAATCAAACCTTTACCAAAGAAGTATTTTGCTGACAGGAATACGACCAACAACTCCAGGAAGTTGATGTACAATCTTGTTTCCTGCTCATTCCAGAAGCCTTGGGCATTCTGATTACTGCAGACTGCCTCCTCATCCTTTTTCCGAGGTGTCCATCGTGATGATAACATGGGATGACACCTTACCTTACGGGACCCTTTCCGTGAACACAGACAGGTCCCCCCAAGGTTCCGGGGTCCTCAGGCACTTTGAAAAGATTCTAAATTTCTCTGCTCTTCCAGACGGGGGCAGGTTGTTTTTGTTGGTTTAGCCATGTATGCAGGACCCGCATCTTCAGAAATGCGTGTGCTACACAGGGTATGGCTTCCGCCAAGAGGCTTAAAAGGCGTTGGCATGCTTACAGGAGAATCCATTGATTCAGTTTAAACTTTGTCAGGCAACGGCGAATCGAGGAAGCACGTTCCTCTGAGATCCATGCCTTGTACCGGATGGTGTAGACCTGTACTCCCAGAAATACGGTAATCCGTGATGGAGTCATGTCACTCCTTTGTGGGTTTATGAAAAAACCGAGAGACTCCAGGTGAGAGATCACCCTGCAGAAGTGTGACTGGGCCTGCTTCTGGCCAAAAACCAGGAGGTCATCCAGGTAGTTCATAATCCTGACTCCTTGATTCTTAAGAGGGGTCAGGGCTGCATCCAGACATTTAGTAAATGTACAAGGAGCAGTCTCCAAACCGAAGGGTAAGACTTAGTATTTATAAGATTTCCCTTCGAAGGCAAACCGGAGGAATTTCCTGTGCCTCCTCCAGACGCCCACATGGAAGCAGGCGTCTTTCAAATCCACCGTACATGCGTAGTCTCCAGGTCTCACGGACTGGGGGACCTGCCGCAGTGTCAACATTTTGAACTTGGAAAAATTCTTCTTTTCTTGCCCAGAGTCCTGAGATCTAGGGCAGGTCTCAGGGATTCATCTCTTTTGGGCACCAGGAAGAACTTGAGCCCACAACGCATCTGGTGTGATGACCTGTTCATTTGTCAGACACACCCTCCAGGTATGCACGTGCACCATGAGCCTGGGAGGGATGTCTAGCCGCTGCTTGCTTCATGTTTGAGTGCAGAAGGGGTGGCCTTCGACCCCTCTCGCGTACTCTGGAGCAGGCTGGTCTGCCCAGCAGAAGACATCGTGAGATCTGACTGTCTCAGGCAAAACTTGTGTGTCCCACTGCGTTTCATAGTCTGACCTAGTAGGTTGTGTTTCACCAAAGTGGTGAGTCAAGAACCAGGGCAGTCTGTGCTCTGGTACTTTCATTATTGTATATGCATGAAACAGTGTTTGTTTTTCATTACACACACAGTAGACGAGTTATTGTTTAGTGCGCACACACATACCACCAGCTCCTTGTAGTATTTTACAAGTGAAGTCTGGGCTCAAAAGGTCAGGTTCCCGTATTGCGTGAGCGGGCAAACCTGAGGCCCTGTTCTTCTGCTACTTCCGGCACTCGGCAAGGCAGGTCGCATATCTTTCTGCTCTTCCCTCCCTAAGTTTTTCCTACTCCCTGCTTGCTTTTCGTCTCGTCTGCGACCCTTCAGCGCTCACTCGAACCAATATGGAATTAATCAATTGGGCTGTTTCTTCAATGGATAAGATTTTTTCCACGAAGCGGACCGTGCCAGGAGAAGCTGTCTGTCCCTCCGACACACACGCGGCTGGATACGTGCTGGACTCGTGGGGTCAGTGGCAGCCCATGTGTCTGTCCGTTCTGAGTGTGGAGGACGTGGAGGATTTGTGGATTATTGGATTATTGGTAGCAACTGCTCTGTTTTTTGGCGTAAGCGGAGTTGTTTGTTATCGGAAGCTGAGGGAGGCTTCGGCGGCTATCAGAGCGCTGTCGGCACTGCCTGATCAGCAAAATTCTCTGAACCGGGCCGTGAGCTCCTCATCCCAGCTGCTGTATGAGCTCAATCGCACGATTGGTGCAGTGGTGGACCACCGTGCACCTGCTGTCCGTTTTGGGACTTGTTTGCAGCCACCCCGGATCAATCAAGGGACAGGTGGAAGTTCATGAAGCGGGGCAGAGCAGAACCACATATTTGGATTTCTTTCGGCCGTGAAACAGCACCACAGACTTGGAGGCGGCAGTGGAAAAGAACACTGTGGTCTATTGGATAACAAACAAGAACATTATCTGGCTTCTGCACATGTCCTTGAAAAGCAGGCTGTGGGAATCCATTCTCCTAGAGTGAGGAGCTGAAGAGCCCCCCCCCTCCCCCTCCCCAGAGATTTCTGTGAAGCTTCAGATAACACCCAGCTGCACATCTGCTGAACTCTGTGTTTGTCTGAAATTAATCATAGACTCAATCTCCTTGCCTGCCGTCTCTCCTTTGTTATTGTAACTAAATGTGCTCTTTGATATGGTTTTTACTGGATCACGCGGTGTCTTGAAGACAAAATGTGATTCATCTTTTTTTAATATCAATGCTGTGAATCCCAGTGTTTCTGCCTGTTTTCCTGCTTTTGACCTTCATCTGGGGACAGATTGGGCCTGGCCGCGCTAAGAGCATATCATGTGTTGAATAAACATATCGTGTGTTGATAAACATATCGTGTGTTGATAAAACATGTCATGTGCTTTGTTTTGCTGCAGCTTTTTGCACTCATTCTATCTTCTGGATGCTGCAACTACATATTTACGTTGTAATTGGTGAAAACTGATGCAATGTTAATAAACCTTCTTGATTCTTGATTCTTGATTCTTGATTCTGTTCCCATTTTGGGACCAGGACGCATTCAGTAGTCTGAGATTTTATTGTCGTGTGTGGATGGCAATTTCTCTTTATTACACAAGGGTCTGAGTGTTTTTGTATGTTTAAACGTTCCGAACCAGCTAGTCTGTGTTCCTTAAAAACACAGGAACTGTTGGTAAAAATTCGGCATTTTCTCTTCTTCTGTGAGTGAGAGCGCCTGTAATGGTGCAGGGGCATCTCAGACTTTCCTCTTCTTTTGCTGGTGGCCCCTTGCAGCTCCTGTAGCTTTTCTACCTGGTGGGCCTGCGATACCGAGGCCACTTGTCCTTGTCCATCCCGCCAGGGCCCCTCGGGCCCTGACATGGTTAACGTCAGAGAGTCATCCATAGCCTCATGGGTGGATAAGCTCTCAGCGTCATCGATGTTTCGTCATAGGCAAAGGAAAACTACCAGGTAGTGTGTCAGGATGGTGGCCCATTCTCCATCCTTACACCTTGTGGTTCCCTGGGCTGCTGCATTCTCAGGTGTTTTGGGTTTTGGGTAATGACGGTGCATATATTAGTTTGTGTGGGTGTGGGTTTGAGTGTCGGGTCATTTGTCGATTTACCTGGTGTGTCGTGCCCATGCTTGTGCCACAGCCGTGAGTACTGCCCTGTTTTAGTTGTTTATGAGTTTGTGTTCACAAACATATTAAATGATTTGTTAATTTTCAACTCGTGCCTCCGAGTGTTCTTTCTGTCTGCATCTCCGGGTTCACCAACACCGCACCAGATCGTGACATAGTGCAGCTGAACAGGTGGCTGAAAATCCTCCTCCTGGACTGTGCTGGACAGAGAGTCTCCTTGTTAACCGGGGCTAAACGTGGAGGCACTTGTGAGCCTGCTAGCGGTGTTAAGACGGGCCCTCGAACAGCGTAGCATCAGTAAAAAACACTTAGTTATGCAATGAATTCTACCGTCGATTCGGCCGGACAGGATAGCGGAAAAGGCAAAATATGAGAAGGTTAGCTAGCAAGCTAGGCCAAGCATTTTCACATACCTCATGATGGAGTCCTTCGTTGTCCGCTCGTAGCCGCGCTAATCGTGTTAGCAGTGCTGTCGTCCGCCACGTGTTGTCGTGGGTGCTCTTGGTTAGCCATGCTAACCGTGGGAGCTAGCCAAATAGCAGCGGGGTTATTCCATTTCCACTCTCCTTTCTCCGGGGTCATCCGCGAGAAAGCTTTAAGTATCCTTGCGTGTAGCATCCCTGAGCAGACCGGGCAGGCCTCGTGGGTGTCCGTTGCTGAAAAGGGGGGTATCCAGATCCGCTGAAGCAGGTTCGGGAGCCGGATCTCACAGCCTGCCAGAGTTCCTCGTCCGAGGACGTCCTCTCGCCGAGCTGCTCGGGGCTGCTGACCTTTTAGCTTGGTTAGCTTAGCAGGTAGCGTGCCTCGCAGTTAGCGTTCGCTAACCGAGCAATAGAAAAGCAGAAGAGAAAAGGCACGGGAGCTGGGGCTCGCTGGCCTGCTGGTCTTCTTTGACTTTTGGGTTTTCGCATTACCTTCTCGGGAGCCGTGGCTGAGAAGAGTTAAGCCCGTTAGCAGTGCTAACGTCGTCCGGAGACGTCTCCTTCCTTGTGTCGCTTTCACCGGCTAGCCTGTTACTTGTTAGCAGGGTAGCGGTGTCGCGCAGTCAGCGCCGTCGAGCGAAGCAGTCTGTGGAGAAGAAAACTTTGGGGTGAAGGAAAAATGTGCCGGACCAGCTTTCGCCAGCCCAGCAGTCCGCAGGAGAAGATTCTCTGTATGCTCTGTGTAGGGAGCGAGCTCACCTCTGGTCGAGCGATGAAAATACAAAGAAGATCCGAGAAGAGTGTTTCAGGTTTAGCGAGGTGAAGGGCAAAAAGAGAGAGATGGACGGGCGTCAGCCGCTTAAATGTCCAGAGGGCGGGACCTCTGGCGCGACGCTGATTCCGTAGCCGTTAAGGCGTGAGTGTATTACTTCAGGTAACCGCGCGGGGGCGCTGATTCCCATTGCAATCGTGTTGCACCGAGAGACCAACTGAAAGGGAACTGTCCTGTGGTTCTTGAGCTATTTTGCATTGCTAACAGTAAAACATTGAGCTAACAGTAGTTCATACCTCAGAGAGCAGGAGGCCGTGCTGCGACAGAGTGAGTCCGACCAGAGGAGGCTGCTGTCGGACACATGAGCTGGGAACATCGGTGGACCCTAGCGGCCGAAAGTGATACTGCTCCATTTTTTTTTGTCAGAATGAATGGAAACGGTCATATCTCAGCCAAATATTAGTCTAAAAAATATGGGAAAAATCCCTAAATATGTCATTTCACCCTATAAGTCGCAGAACATGAAAATTAGTATAAAAAACTGCGACTTATAGGCCGGAAAATACGGTAATTACACTAAAGTTAACCTCTCATACAATTTTTAATTATTTACTTTTTTACCCAGTGACAATTAAAATTAATTATTTATAAGTACTGACAGTAACATATTTAGCTAATTTGTTGTTATTACACTTGAGGGGATATGGTGTCATTTGACTTAACACCTGAAACATCCTATATTATGAGCAAAAATAAATGTCAGGCGCATTAGCAATCTGTCCTATGAATGACACGGCTGTCGCTGTGGCCTTGAAGAGTGGCATTTGTAGTCAACAATATTGATCAATTCTGCAATGAATGTCATATTCCAGGATACATGCTCCCCTCAGAACGAAGGTGAGGGTGCAGATGAAAGGACTGTTGTCCTTCCCAACGCCTTCATCCTCTTATGGTTCTCTTCTTTCACCCGACCTTCACTTCATATTCCCTGACTCTACTTTTTATTTAATCCACAAACTCATCCCATCATCATTTATCTTTCTTACCTAAAACCTTTTGTGTTTTTGTTGGCAGCCCTTTAAGACAAGCCCATAAAGAGACGTTCTTAAGAAAGTCTTTATTCATTAAATCCCACTGGCAATAAATGCAGGGCCACTGAAGCCTGTTTACACTACTTTGAACATTTTCAAACTTCTCCTGCACTTGCAATAAGGTTATTATATTCTGCCTCAATATGTTGAACCCACATGCAGGAAAGCAACAGGAAACTCCAAATAAAAAGAAAATACTTGGGTTTATTTTATATAAATAAAACAAGATGCCAGCCTTCACAGGACAATCTGCAGACAAATAAGACACAAGGATGCTAAAGATGCTGATGAGACATGATGACGAGCACCTGGGGTAATTAGAAATAGAGACAGGTGTGACGGGAGCTGGACACAAGGAAAAGAAACAGGGAAGTGCAGAAATTCCACAAAGATTATTTTTAGAGGGAAGCCCTTACTAAGGTTTGTAAAAACACATTTTGTAGTGAAAATCTTTATAAACTGAGTTTTGGGTTGATTTTTGTGAACTTAAAATGTAATTCAATTCAATTCAGTTTATTTATGTAGCGCCAAGTCACAACAGAAGTCGTCTCAGGGCACCGAACAAAAACATTCATGTATAAAAATTCAGCTAACATTATTTATCTGAGGAGCAGACTGCTTTGAGTTTAACTTCATCACAGACTCTCATCTTGAGGAAGCATGAAGGCGACAGTGGAAAGGAAAAACTCCCTCATGAGGAAGAAACCTTTAGCAGAATCAGGTTCAGGACAAGCCGTCATCTGCTTCGACTGGCTGGATTTGAGAGGAACAGTTACACAATGGCAGGCCAAAAATGAGATGTTAAGATAGAACTAGTATCAAATGAAAACTACTGTATTACATTTTAACGATTCATTTAAGGAAATTAGGTCAATTTGCCATCTAGTAGTCTGAGCCTATAGCAGCATAACAAGCCAACCCTAAGGATTTATCAAAAAATCTTGATTCCAGTCTTAAACTGGATAATGTGTCAGCCTCACGGACAGAAACTGGAAGTTGGTTCCGCAAGAGAGGAGCCTGATAACTGGAAGATCTTCCTCCCATTCTGCTTTTGGAAACTCTAGGAACCACAAGTAAACCTAGAGTCTGAGAGCGGAGTGTTCTGTTGGGAAAATATGGAACAATAAGATATTTACTATTAGATGGAGCTAGGTTGTTGAGAGCTTTGTAGGTTAGAAGTAAGATTTTGAATTAATTTATGGACTTGACAGGGAGCCAATGGAAGGAAGCTAAAACTGTAGAGATACGATCGCTCCTACTAGCTCCAGTTAAGACTCTGGCAGCAGCATTTTGGAGCAACTGAAGATTTTTAAAGAAGTATTTGGACACCCAGATAATAAACCATTGCAATAGTCCAGTCTAGATGTGACAAATGCATGAATCAGTTTTTCTGCATAATTTTTAGATGTTTCTAATTTTAAAGGTATTACGTGGGTGGAAGAAGGCAGTTCTAGTAACGATTTTAATGTGGGGGTTAAAAGACATGTCCTGATCAGAAATAACACCAAGATTTTTAGCATTAAAGCTGGAGTCCAGATTAATGCCATCTAGGAGGGTGAAAGACTGAAAAATGTATTCTTAAGATGCTCAGGTACAAAAACCAAAACCTCAGACGTTCAGTTTAAAAGCAGAAATGTTAGGGTCATCCAGGTTTTTATGTCTTCAAGACATGCTGATTGGATTCATTGGGTTTCATGGTCAAATATAACTGTGTATCATCAGCATAACAAATACAATTTATTCATTTATTCAACCTTTATTTAGACAGATAAGCCATGCTGTTTAATAACTTTACCTAATGGAAGCATAAGGCAAAGAGTATCGGTCCAATTGAACCCTGAGGAACTCCATGACTACCGAATTTTTTGCTCCAAAAGTCACAGTTTTTTGCACAATTTATTTAATTTAATTTACATGCCCTGCGACCTAT
>JBBPBX010039492.1:7635-29858 GCA_038048925.1 Garcialebias charrua
TCAAATCCCTGTCCGGGGGCCTTACTGGGTGGAGTTTGCATGTTCTCTCCGTGCTTGCGTGGGTTTTCTCCAGGTACTGTACTCCGGTTTACTCCCACAGACCAAAAACATGCATGTTGGGCTGATTGGTAACTCTAAATTGTCCCTAGGTGTGAGTGAGAGAGTGAATAATTGTTTGTCTTGTTTGTCTCTGTGTGTCCCTGTGATGGACTTGCGACCCGTCCAGGGTGTACCCCGCCTCTCGCACTGTGATTGCTGGACATGGGCACCGGCAATCTCCGTGACCCAAAATAGAAGAAGTGGGTAAAAGATAATTGGATGGATATATATATTTCTAGAAACCATGTTGTGTTCAAGAAAATATTTACAATGATTGCAAATAATAAGACTGGTTAGGAAACAGCGTTTTTAAGGCCTAAAGGTAAGCAAACAACTCGACAAATGATTGTTGCAAAATTGCTTTGTGAACTTTAAGAAATAAGAATACTGAGCACTTTAAGAAAATGACCTATGTTGTTATATATTGTTTGGGCAAGATTTTGACGCCTACAAATGGTGTTTATGTTTTGATTGAAGATTTGTTCGTGTTGCTGCTAATTGGATTTTAAATGTCAGTTTGTCTTTTTAAGGTGACAAAAAAAAGTGCAAAGTCCCAAAGAGTTGAAAATTCAACAATTGTTTCAGCGATTATGAAATAATTTCTGTTACACAGTTACTCTACACTTTATGCAAAATATTTGAAAAAACAACAACAACAACAACATTAATTAAAACATAGAATATTGTGATGATTACATTCACTTTAGCAATGTTGTTGGTAATGTTGTATAACATTGTTGCAGGGACATTGCAGCAACAGATTAACATTGCACACAGTTGGTCATGAAGACTGAAAATATTCCTTGTTTGCACAAATAAGCATTGATACTTGTAATCTGCAGTTACTTACAAATTATTTGTTTTATGCCGTATAACTAAAAATTTACAAGAACGTTTATTTGCAAAAGTGGGACAAATACTTGCGGTTTTATTCCCCACCCCCAAACTGACCATATACAAACACTTGTAACTTCATTCAGTGAAGTTAAGTGTGACGTCACGTGCACGTGTGATGTCACGTGTGCCACAGTATAGCAGCACTGATTGGATCTCTGCTTTGACTTGTTCTTTTTTGTTCCTGTTGTTTTTGATTTAACTCTTACCTACACTGCACACCCACACTACAGGTATGATTGCAATGCACTTGTGGAGTTTTGTGTGTCGTGCCTTGCCATCCTGCCATCGTGGTTCAGTTCCCGGCCCCCTTCCCGACTCGAGCTCAGGCTCTGGCTTGTCATGGCGGCCGTCACCATGATCCTCCATCTGCCTACATGGACCAAACTCTACGGAATAGTTTGGTTCTGCGGGGAAACCTTGGATGTTCTGTGTCTGCCGGACCTGGTTCTGGAGGGCAGTCATCGTCCGTTGCCGCGGCCGTTATTATCATCATGCTGCTAATGGGACAGTGCTGTTAACAGTCAGTACCCCTCTGCTAATAGGACCATGCTGCTGTAGATTAATTTATTTTTCCACTTTTGGTGCTTTGTTTTGTATTTTTGTTGCATGCTTTGGCATTTCTTGTTTCTTTTTGGCAAGTCGAGACAGTTCTTCTTCTCCTGAGCATTTCATTGCATTGTTGACCTCGTGTTGACTTACATATGACAATAAACCTAAACCAAACCTATTCTTAGTCAACTAATAATAATAATAATAATAATAATGTCTTTTTCCTGTCATCTGCGTATGTTTCCCATACACAGATGAAATTCGTCTCTGCATTTAACCCAACCACCACCAGGTGGTGCAGTGAGCAGCCCGAAAGTGCCCGGGGAGCTGGAGAAATAGGTGTGCACTCATAGACACCCCAAGGTGTGTAGTGGCCGGGACGCGAACCCGCGTCCTTCGGGTCCCAAGTCAAAAGCCCTGCCACTAGACCATCTTGGCTCCTAATATGAACATAAAAGTTTTCCAGCTGTTTGAAATATAGGCTATCTTTTTTTTCAGTGCTAGAGTGCTTAAAAAATAGGTATAAATTAAAGTGCACACACATTTTAAAATTCATTACAACACTGGACATTTGAATGACAAATTTTAAATTTATTTATTAACCTATTTTTAACCAGGCAAATCCCATTGAGATCCCACATATCTTACAAGGGAGGCCTGGGCCATGACAAGAGACACATGACTGAAAGGCTATCTGAGACACAAGCCAGGAGTTTTATTACCTGAAAAAGATGTTGCCAATAGTATTTTTTTTTTTATTGCCATCATTTGTCCATGAAATGAGCAACACACACAGTTTAGTGTTCCTCTCACTTTTCCAATTAGTTGACTCAAAATAAAACAAACCATAATCTGGGGACAACACAAAATACAAAACCTGAGGAATCACAAAGGTAGTCCACAAATGACTGATGGAGGGGTCATGTCTATCCGTTCCATACCAGTTATGGTTTCTATAACAACAACACAAGCAGCTATGTACACAAAGATCTGTAAAGAGAAAAAGTTAATTTCATCTGATTTTAGCTTCGGCTTGTCCTTCACACGTCTCCTCACGGACTGCTTTTTCTCTAGGCTCAGACGTCTTGCTGTCCCTTTTCTCTGTCCTAAATCGGGTCTTGCTCCCCTTCTTCAACCTCCATCTCTAAACCTTGGTCTGCCCATCTCCCTGGCTGTCAGACAGTATCAGATTGGTAGTTAGATCCATTGCTGAGGCTAAGCCGGCCTCTTCTCTCTCAGCACTCCACCACAACACATCATTACAGCTGACAGCAGGACTTGACAACGCTCCAGATATGCACACACATGCAACTGTGCAGCATCCACTCCACTCATGTCTATGTGCAATGGTCTTATTCTTCCTGTTGGTCTCTTACACACCAAACGCAGACACAAACCCACTATTACAAAAGCACGAGGTTTCAACTCATTTCTACACAACTCTTGTGTACAAGTTTTAATGACGCATTTACTGACAGTCTTTTTTATGTGTATTTTTTCCCAAATGTGGGATAGAGTAACACAAAGGAGTAGACCACTTTCAAAACCAACAGCAGTAACATGGCAGGACTTGTGGGAAGGGTTAGCCTCTGTATAACACTTCCAAAGAGAGGGATAGACACTCCTATAAGCCTCAAGAGCCAGAGGGTATGTGTGCGTCTGTATGCGTGAATGTGTTTTTAAGGCAGGCAAGGGACTTTAAAGCTTCTGCTAAAATGGGGTTTACATTGACTCGCACAGATATAATTCACTCACGGTTTGACAATACTCCAGAGAATATGCTCAACCAGCACATAGCACAACAAATCTAACACTTTGCCCACTTTGATCGGCTAACACAAAACAAGTCGTTTGCGGTAAGGGGTTGTGGGAGTGGAAGGAGTAAAAGGGTTGGGCTTAGGGAAAGAGAGGGAGTGGATATAGGAGGAGAGGAACTGAAAAGATTTGAGAAATGGTGCCCAGAGAAAGTGCCCACGTCCCTCCCCTCTGGTGAGATGAAAGGAGGTGAGTAAAGGGAAGAAACAAAACAGGCTAATCTTTTGGCTTCACGGGAAGCCACAAAGCATCATTTACACGGCAGAGTTAACAGGAGAGCACTGGGTTTCCTGATTTGCAGCGAGCAGCCTTGTTCTAGATAGAGATATTCAGACTGTCAGTATAAACTGCTTCTGTTTTCGTTTTGCATTTATTTCAATGCCAGACTCAGGGCATACATTTTTCATCACCTGCTAAGCTATGAATAAAAGATTAAAAAAGGAACCAAGAGGCGAGTGGAGGGGAGGGAGGGACATGGAGAGAAAAAAAAGGGGAAAAGAAGGAGAGGGGAAGAAGAAGAAGAAGAAGAAGAAGAAGAAGAAGAAGAAGAAGAAGAAGAAGAAAAAAGAGTTACAAAAAAGTCTAACAGATGTGGCGCATGCGGTGCAATGTGCAAGCATGGTGTGCATAGTGAGAAGGTCTCCTTCTCCCTTGTCTCTTCTTTGCCCCCACCTGCCCAACTCCCCCTTCGCCTTGTGCGCCACCATCCAATATACCAATAGTAGCAGAGCATCGGCTGCAGTGCGGGATAAAGAGGCTATAATGAGCGGGAAGCAGAGGAGCAGCTCACCTAGGCTTTTTATAGGATTACCTGCGAGGTGCACTCTCTGCTCTGCGAGAGGATTCATCAGTGCAGCCTCTTGCTCCCTTTCTCTGCCCTCAGCGCTCTTTGACAGGCAGGGCGAGAGTGAGATGTCGAAGAGCTGCCGGAAAATTCTCTGCAACACAGAGCTGACAGGTTCAGGTGTGAGTTAAAGTACGGGGAAGAGAGGGACGGAGGAAAAGTACGGACAGGGAAAGTGTGCATTGCACTTTATGATTCAGTAACTTCTTTTTCTGTTGAGATAGATTTATGAAGCACTACATTCTACCACACGACAATTAAAGTTGTATAAAATTTATTCAATTACTGTACATTCTGCCCACCCAGAAAAACCATACTTGACGTGAAGCCACCTTTCATAAGAGGAGTTTTACTGACACTTTCTTTGTAAATGTGAAGGTTGAGTTTTAGGAAAACTCATTGACATAACAGCCATGCCCATGTTTAGGATTCCCAAATAGGTGTGATATCAAAGTCAAAGTCAAAGTCAACTTTATTGTCAAAACTGCAATATGTACAGGACATACACAGGATTGAAATTGCATTTCTCTCAGTCCCTCGGTGCAACAGTAACCATTTAAACACTAAAACACTAAAAACACTAAAACATTTAATAAACATAAGCATAAAATGAAATAATAAAAGTGTAATACTGTCCTGAGTTTTTGCATAGTAGTTTTTGCATAGTAGTATAAAAGTATGAAAAGTTACACCAACACTAAAACACTAAACATTTAATAAACATAAGCATAAAATGAAATAATAAAAGTGTAATACTGTCCTGAGTTTTTTGCATAGTAGTATAAAAGTGTAAAAAGTATATCTATAAAATAAAATGAAGGTTCTGGCATTGACATTTGTAAAAGAGTGACAAAGCAGCATATGAAGTTAATGTACACAGTATATGTATGAGGTAGTTGATATTGGTATAGAGGTAAAGTGGCATATGCAATAAGGCTAGTAAAAAGAATATATATATCAGCAGTAGTGTAGATATAAAAAGTAGTGTAAATGTAAACAGTAGTAATAAATGTAAACAGTAGTAATAAATGTAAACAGTGAATGTAAACAGTAGTATGACTATAGGCAGTAATGTAATACAAACATTAGTGCAAATATGAGAAGTAGTATGCTGGTGAAGATTCTCAGTCATCCAGGACATGATGAAATCAAAAAAGGCGTTCAATACAGGATCAACTGGACTTTATTTGTTGCAGAAAACGTTTCGACTTCTGTCCAGAAGTCTTTTTCAATTCAATTGTCAATTCAAATGTCAATTCATTTTTTCAATGAGAAGTAGTGCAAACTGAATGAGCACATGACCGTGAGTTGAGTGATGCATGCTCATGATATACTGTATATACTGTATAAATGCACATACACTTTGTAAACACAACCATTTGTTGGTTTGTTGTGTTTCTTAGATCCTTGTATACTCTTTCTTTTTATACTTTATACTCTTTTATTGCTATTTTTGGGTGTAACTGGGGCCTTTATTACACAATTCCGTTCCACCACATGTATTACATACGATGTGAATGACAATAAAGAACCTTGAACCTTGAAATTAGCTATGTGTCCACTGGTAAAAGTATGGATCGGCCTTATGTTGGATTTTTTTGACTAGTGTATTGAGTGGTTCATGAGAATGTTTTACAGTTTGTGTATTACTGTGTTTGTTTAGCTTAATACCTGAAAACTGTAAATAAATCAAGTCCACTGCACCACTCATAAGGCATATTAATCTCAGCGTCAAACGTTAAAACTCAAGACCCACTCATGCACAGCAACAGTTATATGAAAATATGGTATACTTTTTGGCAAAGAACAAGCAAACAAAATTTCATATAAAAAAACTACAAACTTGTTCAAAACACAAAGTTAAATTGTTGCCAGGAAACCGAATTCAAATGCAACTTCGCAATACTTGATATCTGTTAATAAACTAATAGCATAAATGGGAACGTTTATTTGGAGCAAAAAATTAGATATTTTAATTTAGTATGGAACATTGTATTTTACTTGGTGTTGTGAAGAATAGACTTGCACAAAACTGGATAGAGAAGCTAAATATTGTCTATTACAAAGGTCAGTACAGTGAAGCACTAATAAGAGTGCACAAAGACACATTCACTTATGATTAACTTGATCAAACATCTAATCTAAAAAGACAGAAATGGAAACATAACAAAATGACAGATGGTGCGAGTGTGTTCAGTAGATGTGTATTTGTTCAGTAGATGAATGGGTGCTCGAGTCACTATGATCCTCCACATATATTTTATAAAAAGTAAGATGCAATCACAGAACACCAACCCAGGATTGCAAATCCACATTTCCACGTGCTGTATACTGTACATACATAATCATATAGATTCAATCCTATGACCTTGTTTTCACATTAATATTCCACTGGACCATGCACATTACACTAACTAAAAACACTGGCACTCACATGTGTGTGTATTGAAAAGACAAACACATACGTGTTTGTGCAGCAGGTCACAAACATGCACATATATATTTTATATATGTATATTTTTAAAAAGCTGTGGGGGTTGTAGTATACATAGTTGCAGGGTCAAAATTCATCTCTGTCTAGAGTAGGGGTAATATATCCCACCAGGACATGTGTTCCTCTCAGCAATTTAAAATAATTACTATGAGACCTGATGCTAGACACCAGTTCTAACCTTCTGCATTTAAATGAGTCTTCAAGTCTGTGTGGATGTGTGTTGGGATTTCAGCTACTAAAATACATGTTGGGAACAGAATAAGATAGCCTTCAAGGGCTCCTGAAGTCACATACCGGTAGTAGTTTTGCTATACTGAGAAAAAGCTTGGTGATAATTTTACAGCAATGATCCTAAACTAGGCATAGTATTAGCAAGACAAGAGAAAATCTAGAGTTTAAAAAAAGACTGATGAAATGATAAGAAATAGCTCTAAAGTTGTAATGTCTGCTACCTAAATAATGAAATTCACAGAAACTATATGGCTACATGCACAAAATACTGCACTCGTCCCTCCACCCACTTTCTTTATAAATCTGACCTTTTCTTGTTCTGCTTTGCTATGATTTTGTTCCCTCCTCCTTCAACTCAATCTCCTCCCAGTGGGAGCGAAGACCATGCCAGGAGAAGTTGACATCAACCTGTCACCTAAACCATTGCCACTTCCTCCTCCTGCCAGCCTGCTTAATCAAATTACCCCCCTCACACATGCACACAGAAGCCCATTTTTCACTCAACTTCCGTTTATACCCTCCACCTCTCTTCTAAGTGCTTCAACTTCTTTCTTGAATCTTGTTCCCTTTGCACTTTTTATCTACTGGCCTCCCATTGACTATGTGAAAAACTGTATTTGGACATAATCCAATTGATGAAAAATGGGTGTGTTTTTATGACTTTAGTGGGTCTGCATGCCTGGGTGGCTTTGTCTGAGTCTGCATGTTTGTCAGTTCTGACTGGTGCACAACAACAATGGCTGAGGCTGCTGTTTAGTTTTTATTAAATTTCCCTCCTCTTCTCTGTTTCCTTCCTGTGTGACCGCTTCTGCACACTCCAAATGTCAAACAGAATTTGGGCACATGGAGTGGCATCTGGTGCCACATCACCCGACACACACGAATACAAAAAACCTCACAGCACGCCGAGTTAACCTGGAGTGACGCCAAGCCAGCAGCTACTTGCTAGCTAAAGTGCCACAGTGCCAGTCAAGTGCCCGTTCGGCTGTGCGCCCACCCGCATCATTGCAACGCTCACACACAAACACACTGGCGCCTTCAACCCCCATGACATTAGGGGATGACAGGGAGACAGAAGGGCTTTGCCTTGCTGAGCCGCTCCCTGCCCCCCAGCACATACTGTACAGCTCCCGACCTAACCTCAGAGCTAAACTGCATCGCTACATCCTCATTGGCTGTTTGCTAGTCTGAGCTACATACAAACAGGGTGTGTGATGTTGTTACAGTTTGTTTGGGCAAACTGTAACAATGTGAGTATAAATGGACTCAAATTTATACTTACACACACAGAGAACACTTTTAATAATAATAATAATAATTAATTCAATTTATAACGCACTTTTCATTACTGAAAATCTCAAAGTGCTACACATATATTGAATGCTACACACATTCATAAACCGGTGGCGGCAGACTACCATGCAAGGTGCTTTCCAGTCCTACCGGGAGCAACTCAGGGTTAAGTGTCTTGCCCAAGGACACAACGACACATGGTGCGGGTCCCGGGAGTCGAACCGCCAACTTTCCGATCGGGAGACGACTGCCATTACCACTACGCCACGGCCGCCCGTGTGTTTGAACTGTCTTAGGTGGTTCCATTAGAAGCTGGGTCTAGCCTTTTAAACACCATGTTCCTCTAGTTCCAAAGAGCTTTTACTGGCTTCCCAAGGTTTACCATGTATTGGAGAAGAAAAAAAAAATAATTTAACTGAAATCTACTAAAAAAGCATGTGTGCATGCTCACACAGACATACAAAAACAGTCCTTTTGCTCGTTCAGTAAGGAAGAAGTCATTTTGTTTAAACCCAAGGACAGCAATGTGAGAGATTTGCAAGAAAAGAGAGATAGAGAATGCAAGAGATAGAGGGAGAAAACAGTAACTGGCGTGGAGGGATAAAAGGAAGGCTTGAAAAAGTTAATTGACAGTGGTAACCTTGAGTTCAGCCTGTTTTTTCCCAGACAGCGAAAGTTGGAAGAAGATGGACACGTAAGTTACAGTCCTGTGGAAGATACAAGAAAGGATGGGATGAGGAGGATATAAAGTCAACTGTGTGAAGATGAAGAAAAGAAACCACAAAGCGTTAAAACTGTTTGTCAATAATATCCGCATTCTTGTAAAAAGCTACTGTACAAGATTTATGCTGTGATAAGGCTATCCTCCATAGACTCAAGCACCCCAGTTCTTCTTCAATGCACAGGCTTTCCTCAGCTTCTCACCATGCAGATTAGAGTTGACTCTCAATTACAGACTATCTCTGAGCGCAGATGACAGTGTGAAGCAGGCCCAAATAAAACACATCAGGCTTTCAAATAGGCTGGTTCAAGACCACTGAGCAGCCACAAGTGCCAGCCAGCTACCCGCCTGCCAATTCCATATACCGGTACATCCATAGCTGTGAAAAGAGCTTAAGGAAGCTAGAAAGCTAGCCATGCTTGCTGCCTGAGCCTAACATATGTTCTTTTCCAATCCGTGTCACCCTTCATTTGCTTGTTCCTCTTCTGTGGTCTCTCAGTGGCTTTCTCATTCTCTCTTTATTGTGGCTGCATTTGTCCTAATGAGGTGGTCTCTCTTTCTTTTTCTCTACATCATTTATTTGATATGATTTGGCAGTGCCAAATTGACCCTTTCTCTACTTTATGTTTGATTTGAGCAACCACTTTTTTCTTCTAAGACCAGTTTTATAATATCACATAATCTAAAATCTTCTGAAAGGGACTAAGAGAATGGCCTCAACTGTGGAACAAAAATGCACAAATACGGCTTAGTTTGCCATTTTTTTGCCATCAGATTTTGCTTTCTTGTTTGGAGCAATGGGCAGGCATTACGGGCACAGCATGGGTATGATTCAGAACGTAGCTGAGTGAGCAAACTTTCTGTGTCAACTATGGTGAATTTGTGTCCTTTTCTGCTTCTTTCAAGTTCAAGTTCAAGTCAATTTTATTGTCATTCACATCACATGTGGTACATAAGGTGGAATGAAATTACAGTACTCATGGTCCCAGTTACACCTAACTATAGCAAAAATATATAGTGTAAAAATTAGATACCGTATATACTAAGATATATGCTAAACACTAATGTAAAACAATATGGCAGAACAACAGCAGCTGAACATGAGTCTGTTTGGGTATGAATGAATGCAGCAGAATGAGATAATCAGCAGCATGAGATCAGCAGCATGGATTGCCAGCAGCACAGATACGTCACATATCACCAATTAAGGTGGTATTAGGGTGATTTTTTTCTTACTGTGATTATCCTGGTTATGGATTTATGAGTCTAAAAGCTTCAGGGTAGAAGCTGTTCCTTTCTTATGTGGGATCCTACAGGGTTTCCCTTTAGGGCCCCTTCTTTTTTTCTTTTTTTTTCCTTCCACTTGGGTCCATGTTTCGAAAGCACATAACTTATTTTGACTTGAATACAGATAATTGTCAGGTTCATGTCCATTTAACAAGGAGGACTCATTTCCTTCCAAACCACTACTGAAATAATCACTGTGAAGAATCACATCATGTTGCTGCTGATCTGTTTCATGTTGCTGTGTTCATTCATGCTCATCTGCTCACACAGACTCATGTTTGTGCTGCTGTTCGGCGTATTGTGTTCCTTGTTTTTATGCTATTAGTGCTTAGTGTACATTTAGTTTATGTTTTTCTTAGTTCATATCTTAGATCTTATTACTGTTTTTCTTTTACATTTTATTGTTGGATGTAACTGGGGCTCTGCGTACATAATTTTGTTCTACCACATGTGCCACATGTGGTGTGAACGACAATAAAGAATCTCTGAATCTGAATCTCTGAAATTTCTCAAGGACATAAAAACCTGGATGGCTATAAACCTCTTGCATTTGAATTAGAAGTAGACTGAGGTTATGTTATTTGGAACTGCACTGACACCCCACATGTAGATCTGTGTTCCTTGGCTCCTCAATAAACTAAGCCAGCAATCGCAAACCTGGGGGTCAAAGTGCAAAATATGAAGTATGACAATCAAATCAGGGCAGTGGTTTAATCAGGCTTTTTCAGTTGAGACAGCTGGCTAAAGTAAAGCCCATTTTTAATGGAAAGCACTTTAAGACAGTAATCAACTCCTTCATGACCACTCGACTGGATTACTGTAATGCACTTTATATAGGGGTCAACGCTTCTTACATAGCTCATCTCCAGAGGGTCCAAAATGCTGCTGCAAGTCTTTTAACTGGCACAACAACAACAACAAAAACTACAACAACAACAAAAAAGAGCATGACCATATTTTCGCTGTTTTAATCTTGCTGCACTGGTTGCCTGCTCCTCAGTGTCCAAAAAGCAAAACTAAAACTTTGAGAGGATTGTGCTTTCTCCATTGTTGCTCCTAAAATGTGGAACGACTTGCCTTTGTGCATCAGACGGGCATCTTTCCTGTTCGTTTTTAAATCACTTCCTAAAACTAATCTTTTCTCATTGGCTTTTGACACCACCTGAGATGTTGATTTTTAGTCCAATTTAAGTTTATTTTAACTACCGTAATTAAATTGATTATCTATATTTTTGTTTGTTGTTTGTTTTTGGTTTGCTTTCATATGTTTTTTATTATGTATTGTGACTGCTATTGGTTTTATTGACTGTAACTGTCCATTATGGTGGTCGACAGGTGGGACGTGTGTTTGTATGTGTGTGTTTGTAAGTATCCATGAACTGTCATACATATACAGATGTGCCAGAATGTACACTTTGTGTCAAACTATAGATCTCTGTAACCACTTGTCCTCCAGAGGGAGAAAAAAAAAAGAATAAACTGTGCTGCTGCTCCAGCTCAGTGTATGCAGGACACACAGAGAGGGGTAACAGAGAGTTCATTAAGAGATTTCAAGGCACCTGGAGTTCATTTGCCTCTTTAAAGCATCAAAGCAGGATAATAGGGAAAGAAAATAAGAGAAATAAGAACAACAAATAATGTCTTTACTTTTACCTTGTTAAATTGTTTTATTGTTTAAATATTAAAAGTAGTTTCTGTTTATCAACTGCTTCACTCAAAATTTCAGTATAGAAAACCTCTTAATACGCTACAGTATCAAGGTTCATACAGGGAAAAGTCGTCTCTTTGAACAATGGATTGCAGAAACGAAAAACAAAACTACTTTAAGACAGTATTTATTTTTAAACTAATGGTCATCACTTTTCTACTGGTGATTAAGTACTTATTGTTTACCATCTCAAGGTACTGCGGAAGTGCAAAAAAGGTTTTAAACAATGATTAGTATTTTCTGCTTTAATGTTGTTTCACTTGAGAGACAAACGCACATTGAAAACCATCCATCATTCATTCATTATCTTTTACCCGCTTCTTCCATTTTTGGGTCACGGGGGTCGCCGGTGCTCATGTCCAACAATCACTGTGCGAGGGGCGGGGCACCCTGGACGGGTCACAAGTCCATCACAGGGACACATGGAGACAAACAAGACAAACAACCATTCACTCTCTCTCACACACCTAGGGACAATTTAGAGTCACCAATCAGCCTAACATGCATGTTTTTGGTCTGTGGGAGGAAACCGGAGCACCTGGAGAAAACCCACGCATGCACAGAGAGAACATGCAAACTCCACCCAGAAAGGCCCCCAGACCGGGATTTAAACCAGGGACATGTTCGCTGAGAGGCAGCAGCTCTACCAGTTGCGCCACTGTACTGCCCACATTCAAATCAAATGTGTAAATTACTAACAAGGTGGTATTTTTATGGGCAGCATAGTATCGCCTGAGTGTGTGACATTGGCAGGTCAAATTAATGTCAACAACTTGATATTGGAGCATGTCAAAGATACTCCGAGTGACACTGTTAACAAGAGTAACAAGGGATATCCATCCACCCATCCATCCAATATTTACCTGCTAATAGAGACAACCATTCACTCTCTCACTCACACCTAGGGACAATTTAGAGTTACCAATTAGTCTAACATGCATATTTTTGGACTGTTGGAGGAAACCAGAGTACCAGGAGAAAATCCACACATGCACGGAGAGAACATGCAAATTTTACCCAGAGAAGCCTCAGGCCTGGATTCGATTCAGCAACCTTCTTGCTGAGAGGTGACAGCTCTACCAACTGTGCCACCATGCCGCCCTACTATTAAATATGAAAAGGGAATTTAATAAAATTGAGAAGTGACAGATTATTTTTTTCATTCAACCTTTATTTAAACAGATAAATCACATTGAGCCTCGAAGACTCATACAAGTGAGATCTGTCTGGACAGACAATAAAAATGGTGAAAAATTACACATAGAGTGGAGACAAAAAAAATTCCTAACACATTTTTACCTCTGCTTGAAGGTAAAAAATGTGGTAATGAAAAAAAATCTCACACAAGCACATAATGACGCCGACATTATGCAGAGGGCTGGGGGAGGGGGACTCAAAGGCGGTGAGCAAGCCAGCCCGTAGAGGCACTGCAGAGTTCAGATAGAATCACTCAGTTCATATACAGTAGTTCCCTCTGGAGATCTGTGCACACTCATGGGGTGGGGGTGTCTGCCAAGGACAGCCAGAGGTGAATCCAGAGTCCTGAAATGATGACAAAATGTTTATTTAGCTGGGCTCCTCTGAAAAGTCAGTGGAATTCCCCAGTAGAAGGATTGAGAGGGGTGAGTGTCAGGTTTACAAAACTTCTACAGGCGTGTTGAGATAAGAGGGCTTGTCAAGGCCAGTCAGTGAACCAAATTTTAGATAAACACAATTGTTTTGGGGACAGGCAGAACTTTAATGACATCTACCTTCAGTCTGTGTCGGTCCACTCGCTTCCAAAATGTCCAAATTAAAATGACCATAACAATGGAACGTGCCTCAGAAAATCCCAGAGATCTAATCCATTCAGTCAAAAGTCTGGGTTCTCGAGACATGAACCAAGCCATCATGTAAGGCAGGCAGCCTGACCAGGTCCAGATTTGCCGCAGACGTCTTCCTTGTTTGTTGATAGACCAGGAACCAGCCAAATCCAAAAAGCAGGAACCAGTTATCATGAATCCAATTAAATATGTTTCCTTGAGATCCACAGATGACAGCAGAGATAGACACATCATCAAGTCTTCCATGAGATATCCAGCTGTGTGCATGCCAACAGGGTAAATCGGCTCGCCTACAGCCTGTCTTCTCTTTGAAGAAATGTTATCAGTTGTGTTGAGGGACCAACTGAACAAATTGAAGTCCATAGTTATGATTCGGAAGATTTTGTAGAAGAGATGCTCTCATACAGTTTTACAGACAAGACAAAGCAAAAGCAAAGCGGAGACCGAAAGGAGACGTCCGCCCTTGAGGAGAGCAAGTGTTGAATGATTGAGTGTTGAATTTGCTGCTATTCAGTTTCAGTTAATAAAATAATATCTTAATCAGAATATTAACTTAATGCATTTACAAATGTGTTGTTTATGTCTAAGTCAAGATGGCTCTCAAGCTTTTATTTACAGTAGTCCCTTGCTACTTTGCAATTTGTTTATCGCAGATTTGCTCTACTGCGGTTTTTCAAAATAAGAACTCGACACACAAATGGCTGATTAATGGATGAGCCGCACGATCCGCATGGATATTTTATTTAAAATAAATTATTTTAAATTATTTAGCACCTGCTGCTCCATTGTGCAACTCTTACTGAAGGATAAACTTCCTCTGGCAGTTGACCAACTGAGATCAGCTGATTTGCGGGAAGAGCGGAGAAGTGGGTGTGGCCAAGAGCGAGTGAAGTTTATTCAAGTTTATTTTCTCCATTACTGTTCAAGTTTTAAGTGTTTGTACATGGAATATTTTTGAAGTGTCCACTAACATTCCAAAATGTCCAGTTTTTGTTTAATTTGATATTTTACTTCCGTGTCATTTGGTGTAATGTGAAACAACAAATTTTACACAAGCAAATTAGCAATAGGTTCATTGATACAAATTACATACATAAATTGTCACTTCATGTCTCTGACATCTTTTGTCTAACAATTCTTCTTATACATAAAATGGGATTTAATTGCTTCAAAGGTGTTAGGGGATCATACAATTAAACTTTTCTATGTCATAATATACTGTAAAGGTTTTTAAAGACCATTAATTCTTTAAGTATGACTTCAAAAACCAATTTCCAAGTACTGTGTTTTGAAATTACTTTAGACTTGAAGCTAAATACTTGCTAGTGTTCTAAAAAAGGCGTTCAATACAGAAACAACTGGACTTTATTTGTAACAGAAGAAGGAGGAGGTCTAAGATTTCAACTTTCTAAAACTTATAGTGCGGCCCTGCAGCTGATTCCCAGACGTTTCTCACCTGATGAGAACAGAGGAGCTTCGTTTGTGAATTAGACTAACAAGACTTTGACAGGTCCCTGCTATCAATGTGTGAGGTGTGATTTGTCAATTTACATACAGTAGGATGTGTGTGTGTTTTCTGTAAGGTCTGCTTTCACACACTGAACTTTGAATGGGTCACAGGCACGTGTTATCCCAAGTATGTGTGTGTGTTAGCTTCCAATTTACATATGTTGGTGCGTGTCAGTGGCTCAGCCTGTTTATAACTTCACACTCTCTCACAGTCTCCTCATTGAATTGAGAAAGCACACCCGATGGGAAGCGAAATATCTTCTGTTACAAATAAAGTCCAGTTGTTTCTGTATTGAACGCCTTTTTTGATTTATCATTTCCTGGACGACTGAGAATCTTCACCAGCACTTGTGTTGCCACATTTGCATCTCACTACTACTGTACATTATTAATCGTTATATTAGTATTTTAGATATTTTTTTCTGGCATCCCTTAGCCAATGTACTTTAGTGCCTGTTTGGGCACTCCTGCTGCTCCTAAGGCTAATAAATACATTCTTATAATCCTGCTGGTGTCATCCAAGTGTCACTCCTAGACATATGGCAGGGTGACAGTGGGACGTCCTTTGAATGTGTGTGAGTGTGTACTTAATTTAACATTGCATGAATAAACCCATGGTTGTGTACTCAATTAATGTGTGTAATTGTGTTTGTGCGTGTGTTGTACTGTGTGGCTAGCATGTCTGTTAGTCTGATTAAGACACACTCTAGTGTGGGAAGACACCTGCTCATAATGGGAAAATGGGCTTGTGGCCACGAGGGTAAGAGGCTAGGAAAAGAAAAAAAAAAGGATGGAGGAGGCAGAAGGGAAGCACGATGAGACACAGGGAGACACTGCTATCTACTTCCGCACCAAAGGACTTTTAAATTAGTCATGGTCAGATTAGATCCCCTATGCCACATGGCAGTGGTGGGGTGACACAATGCTGCCAAGCTATTAGATAACCAAGTGTGGGCAATCTGACAGCACATAAATAGATATATTGGCTGAGATGCATATAATGTGCACTTGATTTCTAACCCTTGTAGGTGACAGAAAACACTTGTGAGCATTGGACATATAATACTCAAGCTTATTTATACATATTTCAACTGGCATCAGCAAACTTCTTCATATAACTTTGAGGCTCACATTAGGAAAATGTTTAAAACCATTAAGACAAATATAAATTGTTTTCGTCTTATAAGATCTTGTTTATGTGGAAAATCTGCTCAGTTGTACCTTCATGCCATGATTATGTCTCATTTCTCATACTGTGTCACTGTCTGGAGCCACGCAACTCAATCGGCTTTAAAACCTATGAGGATGTTGTACTCACAAGCACTGAAAGTTCTAGACCAAAAACCATTGAAGTGGCACCACTGTAAAATACTTGATAAATATAACCTATTAAGCTTTGACAATTTTTTAAAATTTTCTTGTTTAAAATTAACTTTTAAATGTATTAATGGTCTTGTCCCTGAACTGGTGAGCAGAATGATTTTAAAAGTCAGCAGCTCAGGAGTTGCAACAAGAGGTGCAGTTGATGGAGACTGTAAACCTACAAAATACAAAACATCATTTGGTCAATGCTCCTTCTCATTTAAAGGTCCTCATATCTGGAACAGTTTACCATCAGCAATAAAAACATTGACTGATCTTAGAGGTTTTAATTCCCAGGTGAAAAAATGGTTGAAACAAAACCAAATCTGTGAACACTGAATCCTATAGGGACAGAGGAGCAGCTGTGTGTGTGTGAGGGAACTGTTTAAGCCATTTAAACTTCATTAAATTTTTATTTTTTTAGATGTTTTTATATAGGGAACTGTTTAATCTTAATTAAATTTTAATTTTATTTTAGCTGTTTTTATATAAAAGTCCAACCAAGGACTGGGTTTGCAAATTAGCCTATGGCTAGAAATCCTGTGTACAAGACAACGGTTGCTTCGTTTTTAACATGTAACATTGTTTATTGTGCTGTCCTTGTTCAAATAAACTTGAATGAATGAATGAATACAGTACATGGAATGATGTTAATCTGTTCATGGATCACTGAGTCAAAGTACTGGTAGTCTCTAAGGTGCCAAGTTTCAGTGAATATACAAAACGATTCTATTACTTTGAGATCTGTGTGTAATTACATATTGTTAAAAAAAATACATTGGCAATGGCAAGTCATGGTGATGGTACAGTCATTCTGGGTAAGTTAGCCTTAAGGTGTATTCAGCTACCAGCTCTTTGATCCCATTTTGATTTCCTAGTATATCTGGTCAGCTGGTTGTGATCTCGGCAGCTTGCTGTATGGCTACTCCTTCTCCAAAACAGGAAGAATATACTCCTCCACAAATCGTTGAAGGTTGCTCTTGATTTCCAACAACTACAGTATTCTCCATTGTACTACAACATAGTGTATGTAAGAAATAAGTTGTAATTATTTCAGCACAAGAGTTGCCCATGTGTCCTGCTGTTTGCTGAATGATTTTACAAAAAGGAGCAAAAGAAACAAAAAATACAACAAAAATAATAATGAAAAATCCACTACAGTACTTGCTTTGGATTATATATTAAACTGCCTTCAGGCTCTGGTTCCTCTTGTAAAAGAGATCTGTAATTTCAATGGGATTTGGTTGGTTATAGAAAAGTTACCATACTTTCCGCCTTAAAAGTTGCACCGCCATATAAGTCGCATCAGTCCAATTATGTCTAATAAAGTGGAAAAATCATAAATATGGGGCATCGCCGTATAAGTCGCACCTATTATATGTCGCTGCTGACAAGTTGCTTTTGTTATGCGTCACCGCTGGCAACCAGGAAACACAGGCCTAAAAATTAATTGGCTGCCAAATTGCAGCCGCAGGAGCGTGCATGCTAGGACTTTAAAAATAATTTAACTAGATTAACACTTAAATATACATATGTTTGTTCAACATTATAGCAAAGGTGTGTCTCAGTTGAATTTTTCCTTAAAAAATGCACTTGAATGGTCAAATAAGCTGCATTTTGCCTGGGCTGCGTGGCAAAATGAAGCTCCAGGAGTTTGGGAGCGAGATGAAGGTGGCTTTGTATGGCAAGCCAAGTGTCTCATTAATAGGCACTTCTACCTATTAATGAGACACTTTTCATTCATTCAACCTTTATTTAGGCAGGTTAATCCCATTGAGCCTCGAGGACTCATTTACAAGAGAGACCTGGCTTGCCATATTAGTCGAGAGCCCTCTAGCAGCTGAAAATGGTAGTGTTCAATATTTTCCATGTCAGAATGAATGAAATCGTCAGATCTCAACCAAAAATTGTGTTATAAATATGGAGGGGGGGGGGGGTAGTCCGAAAAATATGGTAATTTATTTAGTCCAAAAATTATGGTAATAAATACATAAAAGTTTCCAAAAGGAGAAAACCAGACTGCTGTTTCCAAGTTTTTTCTTCAGTACTGTTAATACTTGTTTTGGTTTCAAAGAACCTCTTCACATCCTCATTTGTCATTTTTTACTCGTACGTAAAAAGCTAAAGAGAATAGGAGAACGATTTACAAAACCTATTTTTGCTGACTGGGGTTTTGTCACATGAGCATGTAATTGTACCAAGGTAACCAAGATGTAGCCCTAACATCATCTGAAAGTAGTGGACTTTTACCATAACTTTGTTTTAATAATGGCTTCACGTTCTCACCAAATTGTATCAACTTAAACTGTCAGGACATCTTATCTCTAAAAAAAAAAATGGGGGAAGGGGTGTCTCTAGAATGCCACCGTGTCCTTGCACCATTTGTTATATCAGCACGCACACTCACACCTGCAGACACACAGCAACACCCGTCACAAAAAAATAAAAAAATAAAATCCCAAGGTAGTTTAAAAGAATGCAGTGACAAAGCTACACAGGAACGCCTGTTTTCTTGGTGTCTGCTTAGACTTTAAGTAATTGCTGCATGTCTGTCATTGCAGTCGAAGGCGCTGAAAATGTCTTCCTCAGCTCTCCTCTGACTGTTTTGTTCACTGCACTTGTGCAAAGTGGGAGAAAATAAGTGTCATTCAGTGAATGCAGCTATTCTTCCCTTGACAGCTTCATATTTGTTCATTGGGGGGGAGGCCGCCCAAAAAATCCCCCACCCCTTTCCGACTAGTAACGCCTGAGATAGTGTTTAAAAAAAGCTCCGCCTCTCTGTCCGAACATGGTTCCACACAGACAAGTACACTCCCACACATCTTGTCCCACACTAATAAAGTTGAATGGGTATTCAATAACATGCAAGGACACATTCTCACACCGACACCTTAAATGTGTGCATCCTCACACACATTTGAGTGTCTGCACTGAGTGAAAAGGCGCCCTTTTTAACCCTACTCAGCAAATGTCCCTGAGTTAATACAGCTGATCAGTTGCAAATAGAGACATAGAGAATAAAAAACAGAAACAAAGATGCTGATGATGAATTGAAAACTGTAACTAATTTCACTACATTCCAACAACACCTGACTATGTAACAGACTGACACAGCCTCACATTTAATCTAATTTTCCTTTGCCCTCACTTTATTATACAACTGACATTTGGGTCAGTTCCCATGGTAACGATGGAGAGGCCACCAATCTTTTCATCTATTAAAGAAAGCAAAGAAAACATAAACTCAAACATCATGTATGCATCTTTATATACTCGGTCTGCCTATTTCCACCTCCGTAATATTAACCTTCTCCGTCCTTCTCTCACACCCCGCTCCACAGCCATCCTGGTGCACAGTCTTGTGACTTCCCGTATCGATTACTGCAACTCCCTTCTCTACGGCCTCCCCAACAAATCTCTCCACAAGTTACAGATGGTCCAGAACTCAGCTGCCCGTGTCATCACTCAAACCTCCTACTATAACCACATCACTCCTGTCCTGCAGCAGCTCCACTGGCTCCCGGTTAAATCACGCATCATCTTCAAAATTCTACTCCTCACGTTCAAAGCTATCCACAACCTTGCCCCTCCTTATCTATCTGACCTCCTACAAATCTCCATCCCATCACGCTCTCTCAGATCCTCCTCTTCGCTACATCTCCATGTACCCTCTGCCCGCCTCTCCACCATGGGGAGCAGGGCCTTCACCTGCTCTGCCCCTCACCTCTGGAACGCCCTACCGCCAGACCTTCGAAACACCACCTCCCTTTCTCTGTTCAAGACTGCTCTGAAAACACATCTCTTTAGAGTAGCTTATCACTAACTTTACTAAATGTATTTTTATCTTCCATTTTATATCCTTTATGTATTTTTATATTTCAATTTGTCGCTGATAATGTTTGCTCTGTATTACACTGTGTATTGGTTTGTTAAGTGTCCTTGGGTGTCCTGAAAGGCGCTTTTAAATAAAATGATTATTATTATATAACTACTGTAGTTAACTAAATAGGACAGATGGAAAAGGAGAACAAGGTTGTACTTATTGTCACTGGGTGTACTAGGACAATAAAGATTGGTATAAAAGAACACAAGAACAGGTAATTAGTAAAGTACTTTAGGTTTCATTTTAAACTTAAAAACAACATTATATAAAATAGTCATCAACTGAAGCTCAAGTTATAAGTGAGCAACTGTTGAAGAGTAAGATTGCTGGAGTTTGCTTTTAGTCCTATATTGTTTACTTAACTTCTACTCTGCCATCAACCTACATGATAAAGTGATAGGACTAAATGAATGATCCCTGCAATAAAAAATGATACTGTATAACATCAATAGGGATGGGGCTGATCCGATCCAGTATCAGTAACCGATACCTGCATGAGGCAAGTATCGGATATCGGAACCAGCCTGCCAAAATTTTCGATATTTTCTAGATGTCAGAGAGCAGTATATTGCACCATGCTCTGTGACTTCTGTTTTAACATTGTGTGAGGTAAACCCAGAGAAGACACTCTTTAGCCTCACTACAGTAATTCACAAACTAATGGCAAAAACGAGGCACGTCTCTACCACAGACGTCCTTCTGACTCATGGTGCCCGGAACACTAGTCTAAAATACTGCTAAACATTATGGGAAATCAACACAGTCCCCATTTTTTAGTTTTATTTTTGATTCTGGCACTATATTACATTGGTGTATACACATTAGTGTATTACATTACACTACATTATAATGTTTGCTAGTTTTTGCTACTTTTTCTTTTTCTTTTGTCTATTGTTTAATGTACTTGTACCATTGCTGTTCATCATTCTTTAGTTTGTAGCAGGTCGCTTTCGTAAATGAACCCTTGAGGCTCAATAAGATTTACCTGACTAAATAAAGGTTGAATGAATGAATATGAGTTGTAATGTTTGTTGAATTTGATCAAGGGATACAGATTTAAACTATAATTGAACAGTAATATACCGCTAAGCATTCTGGGAAATCCCGTTTTTTAGTTTCGTTTTTGACTGTAGCACTGAGTTGTAAAATTCTAGTTGGTTTTGATCAACAGATACAGATTTAAACTATGCATTGAATTTATAAATGTAAATTCAATGTACAGTATTGTTTAAATCTGTATCTGTTGATCAAATTCAACAAGAATTTTACAACTCAGTGCTACAGTCAAAAACGAAACTAAAAAACGGGATTTCCCAGAATGCTTAGCAGTATTTTAGTTTTCAAAACTAAAATACTGCTAAGCATTATGGGAAAGACAACAAAATCCACTGCCTTACTCATAGATATAATAAACACTAGATAAGCTGAGGCAGAGTCACCGGCATCGTCAAGCGGCAGCCATCTTGCCACAGACAGCAACATTAGCTGCAGCTGTGGAAACCGTATGGAGGTGAGGGATTTATACAAACAAAAATACGCTTAACTCGCTGTAATCTTGACGGATTTACAAACGGTTTATTTTTTTTAAAACGTTATTAACGTGGCTATGATTTCTTTGGTAATCAGACAGCAGTTTCGTCTTTTTTAAAAGGTTTTATTCGTGTTTTGGGTGTCACACTCATCGAGAATCTAGAATTTAAATTCTGTT
>JBBPBX010039493.1:0-22124 GCA_038048925.1 Garcialebias charrua
CTGTTGAAAGTTCAGCTGTTGCAGCTGAAACTGTCGAACGTTCAGCTTGTTGCAGCTAAAACTGTTGAACTTTCAGCTCATTGCAGCTAAAACTGTTGAACGTTCAGCTTGTTGCAGCTAAAACTGTTGAACGTTCAGCTTGTTGCAGCTAAAACTGTTGAAAGTTCAGCTTGTTGCAGCTGAAACTGTCGAACGTTCAACCGAACCTCAGAGTTAATTAAAAACACTGAATCCTAAACTTCAGTGTCAAACCTGCAGCAGGTTTTACTGAAACTGTGAGTCTCTTTGTCTCGGCTGGTCAGAGCGTTGTTGACCCTCCTTCCTATCTGTGACGAGCCTAAAATAGCCGGTGGGCTCAGCTTCGGCTGGCACCGGGCCTCAGATGGTGTCAGCCCGGTCCGAGGAATGCAACAACAAGCTCTCACGCTCAGATTGGACACTTATCACGGCGGCGGGAGCTCTGATTGGATGCTTATCAAACGCCTGGCCTGTCGGCTGATGGAGTGACCTTTACGGTATCAGGAGCGGGATGCCATCAGGGGGAGGGCCACCGGACTTACCGGACCTGATACCTTTCACGTCTTCCGGGTCTTGTTCCAAACCCTTCTGGACTGCGTTGGTTTTTAATGGAAATGAAGATGTTTAAGCCCAGAACCGAGTGAAGCTGCAGCTGCTTGGAGATCCTGCAGAGTCACGAGACACGTTGTTGGAACGATCATGAGAGGAGCAGAACCGAACAAGTCCGAGCTGAGAGGAGCAGAACCAAACAAGTCCGAGCTGAAAGGAGCAGAACCAAACAAGTCCGAGCTGAAAGGAGCAGAACCAAACAAGTCCGAGCTGAAAGGAGCAGAACCAAACAAGTCTGAGATGAGAGGAGCAGAATCAAACAAGTCTGAAATGAAAGGAGCAAAACCAAATAAGTCCGAGCTGAGAGGAGCAGAACCAAACAAGTCCGAGCTGAAAGGAGCAAAACCAAACAAGTCTGAGCTGAAAGGAGCAGAACTAAGCAAGTCCGAGCTGAAAGGAGCAGAACCAAAGAAGTCCGAGCTGAAAGGAGCAGAACCAAACAAGTCTGAGATGAAAGGAGCAGAACCAAACAAGTCTGAGATGAGAGGAGCAGAATCAAACAAGTCTGAAATGAAAGGAGCAAAACCAAATAAGTCCGAGCTGAGAGGAGCAGAACCAAACAAGTCCGAGCTGAAAGGAGCAAAACCAAACAAGTCTGAGCTGAAAGGAGCAGAACCAAACAAGTCCGAGCTGAAAGGAGCAGAACCAAACAAGTCCGAGCTGAAAGGAGCAGAACCAAACAAGTCTGAGATGAAAGGAGCAGAACCAAACAAGTCCGAGCTGAAAGGAGCAGAACCAAACAAGTCCGAGCTGAAAGGAGCAGAACCAAACAAGTCAGAGCTGAAAGGAGCAGAACCAAACAAGTCAGAGCTGAAAGGAGCAGAACCAAACAAGTCCGAGCTGAAAGGAGCAGAACCAAACAAGTCCGAGCTGAAAGGAGCAGAACCAAACAAGTCCGAGCTGAAAGGAGCAGAACCAAACAAGTCCGAGCTGAAAGGAGCAGAACCAAACAAGTCCGAGCTGAAAGGAGCAGAACCAAACAAGTCCGAGCTGAAAGGAGCAGAACCAAACAAGTCAGAGCTGAAAGGAGCAGAACCAAACAAGTCTGAGATGAAAGGAGCAGAACCAAACAAGTCCGAGCTGAAAGGAGCAGAACCAAACAAGTCTGAGATGAAAGGAGCAGAACCAAACAAGTCCGAGCTGAAAGGAGCAGAACCAAACAAGTCTGAGATGAAAGGAGCAGAACCAAACAAGTCCGAGATAAGAGGAGCAGAACCAAACAAGTCAGAGATGAAAGGAGCAGAACCAAACAAGTCCGAGCTGAAAGGAGCAGAACCAAACAAGTCTGAGATGAAAGGAGCAGAACCAAACAAGTCCGAGCTGAAAGGAGCAGAACCAAACAAGTCCGAGCTGAAAGGAGCAGAACCAAACAAGTCCGAGCTGAAAGGAGCAGAACCAAACAAGTCAGAGCTGAAAGGAGCAGAACCAAACAAGTCCGAGCTGAAAGGAGCAGAACCAAACAAGTCCGAGCTGAAAGGAGCAGAACCAAACAAGTCCGAGCTGAAAGGAGCAGAACCAAACAAGTCCGAGCTGAAAGGAGCAGAACCAAACAAGTCCGAGCTGAAAGGAGCAGAACCAAACAAGTCAGAGCTGAAAGGAGCAGAACCAAACAAGTCTGAGATGAAAGGAGCAGAACCAAACAAGTCCGAGCTGAAAGGAGCAGAACCAAACAAGTCCGAGCTGAAAGGAGCAGAACCAAACAAGTCAGAGCTGAAAGGAGCAGAACCAAACAAGTCAGAGCTGAAAGGAGCAGAACCAAACAAGTCAGAGCTGAAAGGAGCAGAACCAAACAAGTCAGAGCTGAAAGGAGCAGAACCAAACAAGTCAGAGCTGAAAGGAGCAGAACCAAACAAGTCAGAGCTGAAAGGAGCAGAACCAAACAAGTCAGAGCTGAAAGGAGCAGAACCAAACAAGTCAGAGCTGAAAGGAGCAGAACCAAACAAGTCAGAGCTGAAAGGAGCAGAACCAAACAAGTCAGAGCTGAAAGGAGCAGAACCAAACAAGTCAGCTGAAAGGAGCAGAACCAAACAAGTCAGAGCTGAAAGGAGCAGAACCAAACAAGTCAGAGCTGAAAGGAGCAGAACCAAACAAGTCAGAGCTGAAAGGAGCAGAACCAAACAAGTCCGAGCTGAAAGGAGCAGAATCAAACAAGTCCGAGCTGAAAGGAGCAGAACTAAACAAGTCAGAGCTGAAAGGAGCAGAACTAAACAAGTCCGAGCTGAGAGGAGCAGAATCAAACAAGTCCGAGCTGAGAGGAGCAGAACTAAACAAATCAGAGCTGAAAGGAGCAGAACTAAACAAGTCAGAGCTGTGGGGAGCAGAACCAAAGAAGTCCGAGCTGAGAGGAGCAGAACTAAACAAGTCAGAGCTGAAAGGAGCAGAACCAAGCAAGTCAGAGCTGAGAGGAGCAGAACTAAACAAGTCCGAGATAAAAGGAGCAGAACTAAACAAGTCAGAGCTGAGAGGAGCAGAACTAAACAAATAAGAGCTGAGAGGAGCAGAACCAAACAAGTCAGACCTGAAAGGAGCAGAACCAAACAAGTCTGAGCTGAAAGGAGCAGAACCAAACAAGTTTGAGCTGAAAGGAGCAGAACCAAACAAGTCCGAGCTGACAGGAGCAGAACAGAACAAGTCCGAGCTGAAAGGAGCAGAACCAACAAGTCCAAGCTGAAAGGAGCAGAACCAAACAAGTCAGACTGAAAGGAGCAGAACCAAACAAGTCCGAGCTGAAAGGAGCAGAACCAAACAAGTCTGAGATGAAAGGAGCAGAACCAAACAAGTCCGAGCTGAAAGGAGCAGAACCAAACAAGTCAGAGCTGAAAGGAGCAGAACCAAACAAGTCAGAGCTGAAAGGAGCAGAACCAAACAAGTCTGAGATGAAAGGAGCAGAACCAAACAAGTCCGAGCTGAAAGGAGCAGAACCAAACAAGTCAGAGCTGAAAGGAGCAGAACCAAACAAGTCAGAGCTGAAAGGAGCAGAACCAAACAAGTCAGAGCTGAAAGGAGCAGAACCAAACAAGTCCGAGCTGAAAGGAGCAGAACCAAACAAGTCCGAGCTGAAAGGAGCAGAACCAAACAAGTCAGAGCTGAAAGGAGCAGAACCAAACAAGTCAGAGCTGAAAGGAGCAGAACCAAACAAGTCAGAGCTGAAAGGAGCAGAACCAAACAAGTCAGAGCTGAAAGGAGCAGAACCAAACAAGTCAGAGCTGAAAGGAGCAGAACCAAACAAGTCAGAGCTGAAAGGAGCAGAACCAAACAAGTCCGAGCTGAAAGGAGCAGAACCAAACAAGTCCGAGCTGAAAGGAGCAGAACCAAACAAGTCCGAGCTGAAAGGAGCAGAACCAAACAAGTCCGAGCTGAAAGGAGCAGAACCAAACAAGTCAGAGCTGAAAGGAGCAGAACCAAACAAGTCAGAGCTGAAAGGAGCAGAACCAAACAAGTCCGAGCTGAAAGGAGCAGAACCAAACAAGTCAGAGCTGAAAGGAGCAGAACCAAACAAGTCCGAGCTGAAAGGAGCAGAACCAAACAAGTCAGAGCTGAAAGGAGCAGAACCAAACAAGTCCGAGCTGAAAGGAGCAGAACCAAACAAGTCGAGCTGAAAGGAGCAGAACCAAACAAGTCAGAGCTGAAAGGAGCAGAACCAAACAAGTCAGAGCTGAAAGGAGCAGAACCAAACAAGTCAGAGCTGAAAGGAGCAGAACCAAACAAGTCCGAGCTGAAAGGAGCAGAACCAAACAAGTCCGAGCTGAAAGGAGCAGAACCAAACAAGTCCGAGCTGAAAGGAGCAGAACCAAACAAGTCCGAGCTGAAAGGAGCAGAACCAAACAAGTCCGAGCTGAAAGGAGCAGAACCAAACAAGTCCGAGCTGAAAGGAGCAGAACCAAACAAGTCAGAGCTGAAAGGAGCAGAACCAAACAAGTCCGAGCTGAAAGGAGCAGAACCAAACAAGTCAGAGCTGAAAGGAGCAGAACCAAACAAGTCCGAGCTGAAAGGAGCAGAACCAAACAAGTCCGAGCTGAAAGGAGCAGAACCAAACAAGTCAGAGCTGAAAGGAGCAGAACCAAACAAGTCCGAGCTGAAAGGAGCAGAACCAAACAAGTCCGAGCTGAAAGGAGCAGAACCAAACAAGTCCGAGCTGAAAGGAGCAGAACCAAACAAGTCAGAGCTGAAAGGAGCAGAACCAAACAAGTCCGAGATGAAAGGAGCAGAACCAAACAAGTCAGAGATGAAAGGAGCAGAACCAAACAAGTCAGAGATGAGAGGAGCAGAACCAAACAAGTCAGAGATGAGAGGAGCAGAACCAAACAAGTCAGAGATGAGAGGAGCAGAACCAAACAAGTCAGAGATGAGAGGAGCAGAACCAACAAGTCAGAGATGAAAGGAGCAGAACCAAACAAGTCAGATGAGAGGAGCAGAACCAAACAAGTCAGAGATGAAAGGAGCAGAACCAAACAAGTCCGAGCTGAAAGGAGCAGAACCAAACAAGTCAGAGCTGAAAGGAGCAGAACCAAACAAGTCCGAGATGAAAGGAGCAGAACCAAACAAGTCAGAGCTGAAAGGAGCAGAACCAAACAAGTCAGAGCTGAAAGGAGCAGAACCAAACAAGTCAGAGCTGAAAGGAGCAGAACCAAACAAGTCCGAGCTGAAAGGAGCAGAACCAAACAAGTCAGAGCTGAAAGGAGCAGAACCAAACAAGTCAGAGCTGAAAGGAGCAGAACCAAACAAGTCAGAGCTGAAAGGAGCAGAACCAAACAAGTCCGAGCTGAAAGGAGCAGAACCAAACAAGTCCGAGCTGAAAGGAGCAGAACCAAACAAGTCCGAGCTGAAAGGAGCAGAACCAAACAAGTCCGAGCTGAAAGGAGCAGAACCAAACAAGTCAGAGCTGAAAGGAGCAGAACCAAACAAGTCCGAGCTGAAAGGAGCAGAACCAAACAAGTCCGAGCTGAAAGGAGCAGAACCAAACAAGTCCGAGCTGAAAGGAGCAGAACCAAACAAGTCCGAGCTGAAAGGAGCAGAACCAAACAAGTCCGAGCTGAAAGGAGCAGAACCAAACAAGTCAGAGCTGAAAGGAGCAGAACCAAACAAGTCAGAGCTGAAAGGAGCAGAACCAAACAAGTCCGAGCTGAAAGGAGCAGAACCAAACAAGTCCGAGCTGAAAGGAGCAGAACCAAACAAGTCAGAGCTGAAAGGAGCAGAACCAAACAAGTCCGAGCTGAAAGGAGCAGAACCAAACAAGTCCGAGCTGAAAGGAGCAGAACCAAACAAGTCCGAGCTGAAAGGAGCAGAACCAAACAAGTCCGAGCTGAAAGGAGCAGAACCAAACAAGTCAGAGCTGAAAGGAGCAGAACCAAACAAGTCCGAGCTGAAAGGAGCAGAACCAAACAAGTCAGAGATGAAAGGAGCAGAACCAAACAAGTCCGAGATGAAAGGAGCAGAACCAAACAAGTCAGAGATGAGAGGAGCAGAACCAAACAAGTCAGAGCTGAAAGGAGCAGAACCAAACAAGTCAGAGCTGAAAGGAGCAGAACCAAACAAGTCCGTGATGAAAGGAGCAGAACCAAACAAGTCATAGATGAGAGGAGCAGAACCAAACAAGTCCGAGATGAGAGGAGCAAAACCATACAAGTCAGAGATGAGAGGAGCAGAACCAAACAAGTCAGAGATGAGAGGAGCAGAACCAAACAAGTCAGAGATGAGAGGAGCAGAACCAAACAAGTCAGAGATGAAAGGAGCAGAACCAAACAAGTCAGAGATGAAAGGAGCAGAACCAAACAAGTCAGAGATGAAAGGAGCAGAACCAAACAAGTCCGAGCTGAAAGGAGCAGAACCAAACAAGTCCGAGCTGAAAGGAGCAGAACCAAACAAGTCCGAGCTGAAAGGAGCAGAACCAAACAAGTCCGAGCTGAAAGGAGCAGAACCAAACAAGTCCGAGCTGAAAGGAGCAGAACCAAACAAGTCAGAGCTGAAAGGAGCAGAACCAAACAAGTCAGAGCTGAAAGGAGCAGAACCAAACAAGTCAGAGCTGAAAGGAGCAGAACCAAACAAGTCCGAGCTGAAAGGAGCAGAACCAAACAAGTCAGAGCTGAAAGGAGCAGAACCAAACAAGTCAGAGCTGAAAGGAGCAGAACCAAACAAGTCAGAGCTGAAAGGAGCAGAACCAAACAAGTCAGAGCTGAAAGGAGCAGAACCAAACAAGTCAGAGCTGAAAGGAGCAGAACCAAACAAGTCAGAGCTGAAAGGAGCAGAACCAAACAAGTCAGAGCTGAAAGGAGCAGAACCAAACAAGTCAGAGCTGAAAGGAGCAGAACCAAACAAGTCTGAGATGAAAGGAGCAGAACCAAACAAGTCCGAGCTGAAAGGAGCAGAACCAAACAAGTCAGAGCTGAAAGGAGCAGAACCAAACAAGTCAGAGCTGAAAGGAGCAGAACCAAACAAGTCTGAGATGAAAGGAGCAGAACCAAACAAGTCCGAGCTGAAAGGAGCAGAACCAAACAAGTCTGAGCTGAAAGGAGCAGAACCAAACAAGTCCGAGCTGAAAGGAGCAGAACCAAACAAGTCAGAGCTGAAAGGAGCAGAACCAAACAAGTCAGAGCTGAAAGGAGCAGAACCAAACAAGTCAGAGCTGAAAGGAGCAGAACCAAACAAGTCCGAGCTGAAAGGAGCAGAACCAAACAAGTCAGAGCTGAAAGGAGCAGAACCAAACAAGTCAGAGCTGAAAGGAGCAGAACCAAACAAGTCAGAGCTGAAAGGAGCAGAACCAAACAAGTCCGAGCTGAAAGGAGCAGAACCAAACAAGTCAGAGCTGAAAGGAGCAGAACCAAACAAGTCAGAGCTGAAAGGAGCAGAACCAAACAAGTCCGAGCTGAAAGGAGCAGAACCAAACAAGTCAGAGCTGAAAGGAGCAGAACCAAACAAGTCAGAGCTGAAAGGAGCAGAACCAAACAAGTCAGAGCTGAAAGGAGCAGAACCAAACAAGTCTGAGATGAAAGGAGCAGAACCAAACAAGTCCGAGCTGAAAGGAGCAGAACCAAACAAGTCAGAGCTGAAAGGAGCAGAACCAAACAAGTCAGAGCTGAAAGGAGCAGAACCAAACAAGTCCGAGCTGAAAGGAGCAGAACCAAACAAGTCAGAGCTGAAAGGAGCAGAACCAAACAAGTCAGAGCTGAAAGGAGCAGAACCAAACAAGTCAGAGCTGAAAGGAGCAGAACCAAACAAGTCCGAGCTGAAAGGAGCAGAACCAAACAAGTCCGAGCTGAAAGGAGCAGAACCAAACAAGTCCGAGCTGAAAGGAGCAGAACCAAACAAGTCCGAGCTGAAAGGAGCAGAACCAAACAAGTCCGAGCTGAAAGGAGCAGAACCAAACAAGTCCGAGCTGAAAGGAGCAGAACCAAACAAGTCCGAGCTGAAAGGAGCAGAACCAAACAAGTCCGAGATGAAAGGAGCAGAACCAAACAAGTCAGAGATGAAAGGAGCAGAACCAAACAAGTCAGAGATGAAAGGAGCAGAACCAAACAAGTCAGAGATGAAAGGAGCAGAACCAAACAAGTCAGAGATGAAAGGAGCAGAACCAAACAAGTCAGAGATGAAAGGAGCAGAACCAAACAAGTCAGAGATGAGAGGAGCAGAACCAAACAAGTCAGAGATGAAAGGAGCAGAACCAAACAAGTCCGAGCTGAAAGGAGCAGAACCAAACAAGTCAGAGCTGAAAGGAGCAGAACCAAACAAGTCAGAGCTGAAAGGAGCAGAACCAAACAAGTCAGAGCTGAAAGGAGCAGAACCAAACAAGTCCGAGCTGAAAGGAGCAGAACCAAACAAGTCAGAGCTGAAAGGAGCAGAACCAAACAAGTCCGAGCTGAAAGGAGCAGAACCAAACAAGTCCGAGCTGAAAGGAGCAGAACCAAACAAGTCCGAGCTGAAAGGAGCAGAACCAAACAAGTCCGAGCTGAAAGGAGCAGAACCAAACAAGTCCGAGCTGAAAGGAGCAGAACCAAACAAGTCAGAGCTGAAAGGAGCAGAACCAAACAAGTCAGAGCTGAAAGGAGCAGAACCAAACAAGTCCGAGCTGAAAGGAGCAGAACCAAACAAGTCAGAGCTGAAAGGAGCAGAACCAAACAAGTCTGAGCTGAAAGGAGCAGAACCAAACAAGTCCGAGCTGAAAGGAGCAGAACCAAACAAGTCCGAGCTGAAAGGAGCAGAACCAAACAAGTCAGAGCTGAAAGGAGCAGAACCAAACAAGTCTGAGATGAAAGGAGCAGAACCAAACAAGTCCGAGCTGAAAGGAGCAGAACCAAACAAGTCAGAGCTGAAAGGAGCAGAACCAAACAAGTCAGAGCTGAAAGGAGCAGAACCAAACAAGTCTGAGATGAAAGGAGCAGAACCAAACAAGTCCGAGCTGAAAGGAGCAGAACCAAACAAGTCAGAGCTGAAAGGAGCAGAACCAAACAAGTCCGAGCTGAAAGGAGCAGAACCAAACAAGTCAGAGCTGAAAGGAGCAGAACCAAACAAGTCAGAGCTGAAAGGAGCAGAACCAAACAAGTCCGAGCTGAAAGGAGCAGAACCAAACAAGTCCGAGCTGAAAGGAGCAGAACCAAACAAGTCAGAGCTGAAAGGAGCAGAACCAAACAAGTCTGAGATGAAAGGAGCAGAACCAAACAAGTCAGAGCTGAAAGGAGCAGAACCAAACAAGTCAGAGCTGAAAGGAGCAGAACCAAACAAGTCAGAGCTGAAAGGAGCAGAACCAAACAAGTCTGAGATGAAAGGAGCAGAACCAAACAAGTCCGAGCTGAAAGGAGCAGAACCAAACAAGTCGAGCTGAAAGGAGCAGAACCAAACAAGTCAGAGCTGAAAGGAGCAGAACCAAACAAGTCTGAGATGAAAGGAGCAGAACCAAACAAGTCCGAGCTGAAAGGAGCAGAACCAAACAAGTCTGAGATGAAAGGAGCAGAACCAAACAAGTCCGAGCTGAAAGGAGCAGAACCAAACAAGTCAGAGCTGAAAGGAGCAGAACCAAACAAGTCAGAGCTGAAAGGAGCAGAACCAAACAAGTCCGAGCTGAAAGGAGCAGAACCAAACAAGTCCGAGCTGAAAGGAGCAGAACCAAACAAGTCAGAGCTGAAAGGAGCAGAACCAAACAAGTCAGAGCTGAAAGGAGCAGAACCAAACAAGTCCGAGCTGAAAGGAGCAGAACCAAACAAGTCAGAGCTGAAAGGAGCAGAACCAAACAAGTCCGAGCTGAAAGGAGCAGAACCAAACAAGTCAGAGCTGAAAGGAGCAGAACCAAACAAGTCAGAGCTGAAAGGAGCAGAACCAAACAAGTCCGAGCTGAAAGGAGCAGAACCAAACAAGTCAGAGCTGAAAGGAGCAGAACCAAACAAGTCCGAGCTGAAAGGAGCAGAACCAAACAAGTCCGAGCTGAAAGGAGCAGAACCAAACAAGTCCGAGCTGAAAGGAGCAGAACCAAACAAGTCTGAGATGAAAGGAGCAGAACCAAACAAGTCCGAGATGAAAGGAGCAGAACCAAACAAGTCTGAGATGAAAGGAGCAGAACCAAACAAGTCCGAGCTGAAAGGAGCAGAACCAAACAAGTCAGAGCTGAAAGGAGCAGAACCAAACAAGTCAGAGATGAAAGGAGAAGCTCGAGCGGCTTGGTTCAGTTCCAAGAACTTCGAGTTCACGTTCAAAGGAACAGGAGTTCACAAACACTGACTGAATACTTTAATTTAACAAACCTCAAATGTTACAAGCTGTTAAAGGAACAGTCCAACAGATATCAGACGAGGGTGCATGTTATTTATTACTGAGCACGCATCCGACATATTACTTATAGTTTATAATATTTAGGAACGCATCGGTCGAACTCGCAGGAAAACAGGAATTTACCAGAACTGACACTGTTCTGACTGCAGGTACTTCCTGAAAGTCCCACATAGAGCAACTTATCCAAGTCTGATAGAACTTTGGGACCTTACTTTGTAACAAACCGATGCATTTTCTGTAGGCAGGCACAAAGGCAGACCAGAAAGTAAGCCTCAAACATTCACTGAAAACTACAACATGTGCTGAAAATATTCCTGAGCCATTGTCACACGTTCTGATGTTTCTACCATGATTAGGTAATGTAGAACATCCAGCCATCATCCATCCATACGTACATACATCATCCATACGTACATCCATCACCCATCATCCTCTGGTTCTGGACTCAGATCTCGGGGCAGCATCTTGATCATGGAGGTCCAGACCTCTCTTTCCACAGCCTCCTCTTCCAGCTCTTTTGAAGGACAACAAGGTTTTCCCAGACCAACAGAGAGACATAGTCTCTCCAGAGTGTCTTGTCTCCTCCCAGTTGAACATGTCCAGTATGGAGGTGTCCAGGGTCCATCCATATACCAGGTGCTGAACATCCTCAACTGGCTCCTGTGGATGTGGAGGAGCAGAGGTTCTACTCTGAGTCTCTCCTGATGACTGAACTTCTCACCCTGTCTCCGAGGGAGAGTCCAGCTGCTCTGCAGAGAAAACTGGTTTAGACCTCCTGGATCCAGGATCTGGTTCTGTCAGTCTCTACTCAGAGTTCAGGACCACAGGTCAGGGTAGGAACGTAGACCGACTGGTAAACGGAGGGCTTCTCCTTGTAGCTCAGCTCCCAATTCACCAAAACTGACCGGCACAGAGTCCACAATACGGCAGAATCTGCACCGATCCATCTGTTGATCCCCTGCTCCGATCTTTCCTGTAAATAAAACACCTTACAGAAACGAAAGAATAACGAGTGAATAAAAGTCGGGGTGCTTCAGCGCTTCAGTGCAGCCAAGCCCATGAAACTGTCGGCTGACGGTAAATAACTACGGTTACAATCTGTCTCTTTTTATTTGAGGCAAGAAGCAAGAAAGATTGATGTTGTTGGTTTGATGTTCCAGGTTTGTCCACAGATTGTTACTGAATTAAAATTCAAGGAGCATTGAGAGCTACATGTGAATGATTTAATGAAGGTGTCCGATGTCCTTAAATGTGTTCTTTTTGCTGATGTAAAGGATTATCAGGAGGTCAATATTAATACTGACCTCTTTACCTTAATTAATTTACTTATTCAGATTGAATAGTAATTTCACGGGTTCTTTTCTTTTTCAGTTTACCCAATATTTCTGTGATCTTTATGATGGATAAATAAACAAAGCCATTAAGTGACAAAGACGTTAACTTAGTTGGTATGCCAGGCGACACTACCATTTATTTAAAATAAATCACTAAATTAACACCATTACACTTGATTGACATGATTTCACTTTCTTTCAATTTACTACGTCAGCACACTTGAATTATAACAACAGACATAAATACTAGATGTTAAACATATTTAGTCTGAGGGCTCTTTAACTTAATTAGTTTCCAGCTTAGATTGAGAGGGAAAAGAATAGGAGGAGAGATGGTTTAAAGGAAATTATTGTGAGCATGAGACCAAAGTGACACTTCTCATCCGACTTCTGCTAAAATCCAGGTACGTTTGTAAACAGCTCTTTACCTTTTGACGACAGCCCGGTAAGAGAGAAGACCTTGTAGCTTTTCAGATGTACGGGTCCGTGTGGGAACCAGCACCTCTGAGCAGGTTATTCGTTTACGTTTCCAACGTCTCCTGGTTTCCGCATCGACCATCAGAAAATGTGTCAGCTTCAGGCCTCTGACTTCAAGATAAACTTATTCCAGGAAGGAATAAACAAAGTCTTGAGCTTACGCTCGTTCGAAGTGGATTCATAACGGCATGTTATACAATCCTTAGCTGAATGACTGTCCTTGGCGGGTGACAGGTATTCATTCAGCTCTTTGGGACGTCTTCATGTCTTTGAAGCGCCCAGAAACTCTGAAGTGTTTCAGCAAAAACTTAGGACTTAAAGGTTCAGTATGCAGTTTCTGTAGAACTGCAGCAGTTAGAAATATTTTCAACAGGCAAAGCATTCTGATCCCTCCCCCTCAGAGCCATATGTGGCTCTGCCCCCTTGTGGTCTGTTGAATTTCAAATTCAAGCTCTGTTTTTATTGGCTGATTCAAATTCAAGCTCTGTTTTTATTGGCTGGTTACAAACTCTGTTTTTATTGGCTGGAAAATGGCGGGTCACCTTTTCTTTTTAGAAATGCTTATTTACCACCTGGAGAAGCAAGGGGACAATATTTTTTTTATTTTTTTTTCAGAGATTACCTGGCTAACATCAGTCTGTCAGGAGGTAGGGACAGAGTGAAGAAATATGTTCATAAAAAAAGCTACATACTGCAGCTTTAAGGAAGGACCAGTCAAGGAGTTCACTTGTCTTATCACAACCCAAGGTTACAGCCAGCAGCAGAGGGAAATGTTTAGGAAAAGACAGCAAGCTGGAGCCCTTTTCATGAAAAACAACAGATTAACTGTCTTCTGACTTTCTAAACAAAACCGTCCGGTCTCTGTGACCCGAGATTTCACCTTTAACACAGCAGTGAACACCGTTTAACTCTTACAGAATAACACAGCTTAAAAGCACACATCATGAAAATGACAAAAGTTATTATTTTGGTGACTATGTTCTAAGATTACAACTAATGGAATGATTTTGTAGTAAATGTCTTGCTTTACTGAGAGGTCAGTAAAGGTCATCACTGGACAGTTCAAAAACCTTAGTTTGACCCTGGGTAGGTCCACTACACTGACGACACTACTTTCTTTTTGTGCGTGCAAAGACTTGGAAGAAATGTTTGAGTTAATAAATATTGAATTTGTTAAAATACAATATTGGTTTAAATAAAATAAGTTATCATTAAACCATGGAAAAAAACAATTATATGATATTTAGTAAGAAAAAGATAACTATTGATGTTCCTTTTAAGATTGATGGTTCTAAAATATGTAGGGTGAGGGAGGGGAAGTTTTTGGGTGTAATTATCAATGATAGGTTATCATGGAAACAACACATACATTTTGGGAAAAAACTAAAATATCTAGGTCAATTGCAGTGTTGTATAAAGTTAGAGATCTATTAAATGATAAAGCGATGTACAGTATTTGTTGTACAATACGATTATAATCCCGCATTTAATTTATTGTGTTGAGGTTTGGTGTACAGCGTGCAAAACTATAACTAAGCCTATTTTTATTTTACAGAAAAGAGCCATAAGGATTATCACTAGAAAACATTATTACTATCCATCAAATGTTTTGTTTTGCAAATTAAAATTACTGAAATTTTATGATTTGGTTGACTATAATATTCTTTTAATATTGTTCAAAGCTCAGAACTTCATATTACCCTCAAATATCCAAACGTTTTTTTGTAAAAAGAAGAAGTACAGTACTTACAATCTTAAGGTACAGATATTTTTGTTATGCCAAACTATAGAACTAGTTTAAAGAGTAGGTCTACTTTAATTTATGTAATAGGTCTATGGAATGGTTTAGAAAATGATATTAAAGTTGCAAAATCAATGTCTTTGTTTAAAAAAAAAAGAATAAAATTAGGTTTCTGGAAAAATACATATAAATTGGTTTGTATCAAAATTTTATGTATGGTAAAGTATGAGTTATCTATTGTGTAATTTTTTTGTGGATTATTGTTGTTTAAATTGATTGTTTGAATTAATTTAGTTAAAGAAGGGGCAGACATAATAAGATTTTATCTTCTTCTGCTTCCTTTCGTTTCATGTACTGTTTTTTTATGTTGTGTTGTAAATAGTTTTTTGTGTTCTTTTAAATTTGAAATGAATAAATTTAAAAAATAAAATAAATAAAGTGTTCAGCTCCTGGAGGAGTGTTAAACATTTCCACACTGATGGTGTTGTTCATGCACCTACTTTGAGTTAAGAAAGGTGTGGGTGGCATCTTGTCCTCCATCATGGTGGAGGAAGCTGTTTTTATTCAGCTGACCTGCTGGTTAAATGCAGGATTTACTCTGAGAAGAGTCCTGAGGAAACAGACAACAGAGTACGTCTTGTTGCTGAACAAACACAATAAAGGACAGTGGTTTGTGAAAGCTGCGGTGGAGAGCAGGACACAGTTGACCTGGGAACCGTGCGTCTGGGACATAAATCTGACCGTGAGTGCTTTGTGGCTGCTCTGCGCAGCCGTCCTGTGGGAAAACAGAGATGAGAGGCTCGGGGTCAATCTGGGCTAAGCCCCGCTGGTGCCAGCGGACCCCCAGGTTCCCCTGAACGACACTGAGAACCGCCGACACCACACTCAGGTCAAAAACTGTCTCAGAGGACACGCAGGGACGGGAACGAACCAGTTGGACGCCTCTCGGCGTGCAAAGACGCACGCAGAACATTTGCTTTTCAAGGTTTCCGGTACCACAAATCAGACCTGAAACTCCTCCATCTATAATAAATAATCAAGATACTCAAAGTTATAATAATTATAAAGTTAAACTACAATCTGTGCCTCATTTACACATTCATACAGAACTCAGATCTCTACAGAGCTAATAGAACAAATCATTCTAAAGAGACTAATCAGAGCTTTATCACATTCATACACCAATGGGACACGCATCGGAGGTGATGAGGGGTTCAGTGTCTTGCCCATGGACACTTCGGCATGTGACTGCTGGTGGAGTTGAACCCCCAACTCTTGCATTTGGAGGATGACTGCTCTAACCACTCAGCCACAGCCGCCCCAACAATGGTCCACTGAGGACTTTAAGATGTGTCACACTTCCATCCATGTTTATGGAGATGAAAGCTTCCATCCATCCATCATCCATCCATCATCTTCCTCTTGTTCTGGACTCAGGTCTCGGGGCCAGCAGCTTGATCAGGGAGGTCCAGACATCTCTTTCCACAGCCACCTCGTCTGGGAGGACTCCAAGGTGTTTCCAGAACAAGAGACATGGTCTCTCCAGCGTGGGTCTTCCTCTCCTCCTCCCAGTCAGACAGGCCCGAAGCTCCTCCCTAGAGAGACGCCCAGGGAGCATCCTTGAACCACCTCAACTGTCTCCTCTGGATGGGGAGGAGCAGTGGTTCTCCTCGGAGTCTCTCCTGATAACTGAACTTCTCAGCCTGTCTCTGAGGAGAGTCCAGCTGCAGAGGAAACTCATTTCAACGTCCTGGATCCACGATCTCATTCTTTCAGTTTCTACCAGAGTTCATGACCAGAGGTGAGGTAACGTAGACCGACCAGAAAACAGAGAACTTTGACTTACAGCTCTCTCTTCACCAAAATCGACTGGCATAGAGTCTGCAATACTGCAGCATGGTCCTGTTAGCTGCATGTTCCTGTTAGCAGCTTGATTCTGATAGAAGTGTGGTCCTGTTAGCATCATGATCCTGTTAACAGCATATTTCTGTTAGCATCATGATCCTGTTAACAGCATGTTTCTGTTAGCATCATGATCCTGTTAACAGCATATTTCTGTTAGCAGCTTGATTCTGTTATCAGTGTGTTCCTGTTATCAGTGTGTTCCTGTTATCAGTGTGGTCCTGTTAGCAGCATGATCCTGTTAGCAGCATGATCCTGTTAGCAGAATGATCCTGTTAGCAGCATGGTCCTGTTAGCAGTGTGGTCTTGTTAGCAGCATGGTTCTGTCATCAGTGTGGTCCTGTTAGCTGCATGGTCCTGTTAGCAGTGTGGTCTTGTTAGTAGCATGGTTCTGTTATCAGTGTTGTCCTGTTAGCTGCATGGTCCTGTTAGTAGCATAGTTTTTTCATCAGTGTGGTTCTGTTAGCAGTGTGGTCCTGTTAGCTGCATGTTCCTGTTAGCAGCATGGTTCTGTTATCAGTGTGGTCCTGTTAGCAGCATGGTTCTGTCATCAGTGTGGTCCTGTTAGCAGCATGATCCTGTTAGCAGAATGATCCTGTTAGCAGCATGATCCTGTTAGCAGCATGATCCTGTTAGCAGCATGGTCCTGTTAGCAGCATGATCCTGTTAGCAGAATGATCCTGTTAGCAGCATGATCCTGTCATCAGTGTGGTCCTGTTAGCAGCATGATCCTGTTAGCAGAATGATCCTGTTAGCAGAATGATCCTGTTAGCAGCACGATCCTGTTAGCAGCATGGTCCTGTTAGCAGAGTGGTCCTGTTAGCAGTGTGGTCTTGTTAGTAGCATGGTTCTGTTATCAGTGTTGTCCTGTTAGCTGCATGGTCCTGTTAGTAGCATAGTTTTTTCATCAGTGTGGTTCTGTTAGCAGTGTGGTCCTGTTAGCTGCATGTTCCTGTTAGCAGCTTGATTCTGATAGAAGTGTGGTCCTTTTAGCATCATGATCCTGTTAACAGCATGTTTCTGTTAGCAGCTTGATTCTGTTAGCAGCATGTTTCTGTTAGCAGCTTGATTCTGTTATCAGTGTGTTCCTGTTATCAGTGTGGTCCTGTTAGCAGCATGATCCTGTTAGCAGAATGATCCTGTTAGCAGCATGGTCCTGTTAGCAGTGTGGTCTTGTTAGCAGCATGGTTCTGTCATCAGTGTGGTCCTGTTAGCTGCATGGTCCTGTTAGCAGTGTGGTCTTGTTAGTAGCATGGTTCTGTTATCAGTGTTGTCCTGTTAGCTGCATGGTCCTGTTAGTAGCATAGTTTTTTCATCAGTGTGGTTCTGTTAGCAGTGTGGTCCTGTTAGCTGCATGTTCCTGTTAGCAGCATGGTTCTGTTATCAGTGTGGTCCTGTTAGCAGCATGGTTCTGTCATCAGTGTGGTCCTGTTAGCAGCATGATCCTGTTAGCAGAATGATCCTGTTAGCAGCATGATCCTGTTAGCAGCATGATCCTGTTAGCAGCATGGTCCTGTTAGCAGCATGATCCTGTTAGCAGAATGATCCTGTTAGCAGCATGATCCTGTCATCAGTGTGGTCCTGTTAGCAGCATGATCCTGTTAGCAGAATGATCCTGTTAGCAGAATGATCCTGTTAGCAGCACGATCCTGTTAGCAGCATGGTCCTGTTAGCAGCGTGGTCCTGTTAGCAGTGTGGTCTTGTTAGTAGCATGGTTCTGTTATCAGTGTTGTCCTGTTAGCTGCATGGTCCTGTTAGTAGCATAGTTTTTTCATCAGTGTGGTTCTGTTAGCAGTGTGGTCCTGTTAGCTGCATGTTCCTGTTAGCAGCATGGTTCTGTTATCAGTGTGGTCCTGTTAGCAGCATGGTTCTGTCATCAGTGTGGTCCTGTTAGCAGCATGATCCTGTTAGCAGAATGATCCTGTTAGCAGCATGATCCTGTTAGCAGCATGATCCTGTTAGCAGCATGGTCCTGTTAGCAGCATTATCCTGTTAGCAGAATGATCCTGTTAGCAGCATGATCCTGTCATCAGTGTGGTCCTGTTAGCAGCATGATCCTGTTAGCAGAATGATCCTGTTAGCAGAATGATCCTGTTAGCAGCACGATCCTGTTAGCAGCATGGTCCTGTTAGCAGCATGATCCTGTTAGCAACATGATCCTGTTAGCAGAATGATCCTGTTAGCAGCATGGTCCTGTTAGCAGTGTGGTCTTGTTAGCAGCATGGTTCTGTCATCAGTGTGGTCCTGTTAGCTGCATGGTCCTGTTAGCAGTGTGGTCCTGTTAGCAGCGTGGTCCTGTTAGCAGTGTGGTCTTGTTAGTAGCATGGTTCTGTTATCAGTGTTGTCCTGTTAGCTGCATGGTCCTGTTAGTAGCATAGTTTTTTCATCAGTGTGGTTCTGTTAGCAGTGTGGTCCTGTTAGCTGCATGTTCCTGTTAGCTGCATGGTCCTGTTAGCAGTGTGGTCCTGTTAGCAGTGTGGTCCTGTTAGCAGTGTGGTCTTGTTAGTAGCATGGTTCTGTTATCAGTGTTGTCCTGTTAGCTGCATGGTCCTGTTAGTAGCATAGTTTTTTCATCACTGTGGTTCTGTTAGCAGTGTGGTACTGTTAGCTGCATGTTCCTGTTAGCAGCATGGTTCTGTTATCAGTGTGGTTCTGTTAGCTTCATGTTCCTGTTATCAGTGTGGTTCTGTTAGCTTCATGTTCCTGTTATCAGTGTGGTCCTGTTAGCAGCATGGTTCTGTTATCAGTGTGGTTCTGTTAGCTTCATGTTCCTGTTATCAGTGTGGTTCTGTTAGCTTCATGTTCCTGTTATCAGTGTGGTCCTGTTAGTAGCATGGTTCTGTTATCAGTGTGGTCCTGTTAGTAGCATGGTTCTGTTATCAGTGTGGTCCTGTTAGTGGTGGGGTTCTGTTAGTAGCTTGTGTGTGACATGTCAGTGTTGTGTCTCAAACCAGTTTCAGTTTAGTTTCCATTAATTCTTGGTCTTAGTTTCGACTCTGGTACAGGAACACACTCTAAAAACAGGAGGATTATTTTGAGTCAAAGCTGTTGGGTTGTTGGTTTAATTTCTTTTTCTTCTTCTTTCAGATGCTCCCTTCATCAGTGTTTGTTGCACCGAGCTAACTTGCTAACATTTCTTTGTGCTAATAGCAGTTAGTGCTGAACAGCTGGCACCAACATGCGCACACATAAAAGGTTTTCATTTTCAAAAACTGGCCATGAAAACTGTGCTTTTCTCAGCTGCAGAAGTGAAAGTGACTGCAGCAGAAGTTTCTCACAGTTTGAGTCTCAAACTAGTCGTAGTCCAGCAGGATCCTGGTTTTATGAGACTGGGGACGACGGTCTAGGGCAGGGGTCTGCAACCTGCGGCTCTGGAGCCACATGCGACGCTTTGGTCCCTCTGCAGCGGCTCTTTCAAGCTTTGACCAAAACTAACATAAAACTGAATTTTATAGGATGTTGTACCCACAAAAATGACTAGTTTGACAGTTTTCCTGTCAACTCCTTTGCAAATACAGTAAGTGGATACTAGTACTAATACACAAAGTAAATGATACTCACTTTAACTTTATGCGCCTTTATTCTTCAAAGTAGGATACGCAATTACCATATTTTTTGGAGTATAAGGTGCACCAGATTATAAGGCGCATTATCAAAACAAAACAGTCAGCAAACTTTATCCAACTCATTCATAATAACCACATACAATCGGTTTGAGGTCAGTAAGCACAACCAGAATTAACATAGAAGACTCACTGTATTATAAAGCTCACTGTCAATTTTTGAGAAAATTAAAGGATTTTAAAAGCGCCTTATAGTCCAAAAAATAAGGTACTCCACAATTTTATAAAAAGCACATTTGTCTGCACACACAGTTCACTGTTTTATATAATAATTTTAGTCACTTGTATTATCAGATTGTATGATTCTTCTACTTTTATTATGTGACTCTTAATTATTTTTGAACCAGTCTCTCTGTCCTCTCTAGAGCAGGTCATGTGCAGCCTGAAACCATCTGGCTCCCCCTTCGATGTGGTCCCCCCTCGGCTACTAAAGGAGGTTTTTCACACTCTAGGTCCCTCCATTCTCTCTATTGTAAATAGCAGTCTATCCTCGGGTGTGGTGCCAAAATCATTAAAACATGCTGCTGTTCAACCCCTCCTGAAAAAACCAAACCTCGACCCGTCAGTATTATCCAACTTCAGGCCTGTCTCCAGACTCCCATTTGTTTCTAAACTTCTAGAGAAAATAGTTGAGTCCCAACTAAAGTGCTTCCTGGAGGATCACGCTATCCCCGAGCTATTCCAGTCTGGCTTCAAATCCCTCCACAGCACTGAGACTGCCCTACTGAAGGTTTTTAACGACATCTTCCTATCCACAGATACTGGTGACTCTGTGCTGCTTGTCCTATTGGACCTCACATCCGCTTTCGACACCATCGACCATGAGATCCTCATTGCTAGGTTGGAGCAGTGGGTGGGCATCTCAGGATCAGCCCTAAACTGGTTCAGATCCTACCTCTCTGACAGGTCTTTTTGTGTGTCCATCAATGATTTTACTTCTGCAGTGGCGGCTCTTAAATGGGGGGTTCCGCAGGGGTCCATCCTGGGTCCTCTCTTGTTCTCCTTATACCTGCTGCCACTCGGTGCTATTTTCCGGAAACACAATATACCTTTCCACTTCTACGCTGATGACTGTCAAATCTACTTCCCCCTAAGACAAAATGGTACAGGCTCTATTCAACCTCTGCTCGACTGCCTGGCTGACATCAGGGACTGGATGGCTTTAAATTTCTTAAGCTTCAATGATAAGAAGTCTGAAGCCATATTGTTCCTTCCCAATGACACAACCTCAAACCACTGCATTGACCTGTCTGCTCTACCCCTGTCAGAAAAACAAAAAGTCAAAAATCTGGGAGTGATAATGGATCCTTCCATGAAACTCAACAGTCATGTAAACATGATTGTCAAATCCTGTTTTTTCCAGCTGAGGCGTCTGTCTAAGCTGAAGCCCATATTATCCAAAAAGCACCTGGAGACAGTGATTCACGCATTCATTACATCTAGGCTTGATTACTGCAATTCACTTCTGTTTGGCGTCAGTCAAGCCACCATTGCACGATTACAACTGGTTCAGAACGCAGCTGCCCGATTTTTAACCAGCACACGCAAAAGAGAGCACATTACACCAGTCTTGGCCTCCCTTCACTGGCTACCGGTTCATCTTCGAATCCAATTCAAAATTCTCATGTATGTCTACAAATCGCTGAACAGTCTCGCCCCCGCCTATCTCTCGGATCTGATACACCCATATGTCCCTCCACGTGCTTTGAGGTCAGAGGATCAGGTACTCTTAATAGTTCCAGAAACTCGCCTTAAGCGCAGGGGTGACAGGGCGTTCTCTGTAGCAGGCCCAAGACTCTGGAACGAGTTACCGCTGCTCATCAAACAGGCCCCCTCCCTCTCGGTTTTCAAATCCCGGTTAAAAACTCACTACTACTCCATCGCTTTCAATGCCAGCTGATTTGTATTGGATCGTTTTATTTATGATCTGCAATGTTTTTATGTTTTTCGTGTTGTACTTCATTGTCTGTGTTGCCTGTTGCGTGTTTGTTTGTCCAGCACTTTGTGTGGACTTGTTCCTGTTGAAAGTGCTTTATAAATAAAATGGTATGGTATGGTATGGTATAGTATTTTAATCATTTTTATTACCTGATTGCATTGTTTTGTTGTGTGTACAGCACTTTGGTCCTGTAGGTGTTTAAAGTGCTCTATAAATAAAGCTGGTATGGTATGGTATTATTTTTTTTATTTTTTTTATTGGCAAAATACACAACAATACAAGATGTTGGACCCATGAATGGAAGATGGATGGAATCCAATATTTTCTTTTGTCTCAAAATGAAAAATATCAATAAATGTTAACAACCATTAGATGTTTTTAGTTTTATAATTTCACACCTACTGGCCAGAAAAGCCCCTCTAACAAACTTAAAATGGCCCACGGGCCACCAGTTGATAACGACAGTTGTAGCAGGTATTGCGGCTCTTGACACGTTTAATTTAGTGAACGAAAGGGCAGAAATGGCTCGTTTGATGGTAAAGGTTGCAGACCCCTGGTCCAGGGTCTACCTGGCTGGTTCATCAGGTCGTGGTCACGGGTCTGAACGCTCGGAGGGTCTTCAGGAACACAGAGGAGTGTAGTGAATGACAACAAGTAAAACACAACTTCTGATGAACCTGTTTGAAGATACATTTGGTGGAACTGGAGTGTGTGTGTGTGTGGGG
>JBBPBX010039495.1:16944-29855 GCA_038048925.1 Garcialebias charrua
ATCTAAATAAGCGTCTTTTCATGTCAGCGTGTATGTGTGTTTGCATGTTTTCATGTGAAAGCAGAGATTCACATTTAACTCGTGGCTCTGTATGCTGCGCTTCCGAACTATCTTTGAAGCCACAAAATTGTTTCATCCTGCATGTGTTAGGTATCGTTTCAATTGACACCATGCTCTGCTACTAGAGCTTTGAATTGAGCATGCTTGCATGCTTGTTAGATGGAAACAGCTGTCATGGGAGATTGCAAGAGTGACTCACTCCTCTTTCCTTCGCTTATCGTTTGCCATTTTTCCAGCCCTGCTTCTTTCATTATGACCTCAGAGAAAGTCTAAATATTATTTTCTCTTTTTTTTTCTCTCTTCCCTGTTTTGTGTGTGGTATTCATAGTGATTGCATGCAACATGGTGACAAATTTTCTAAAATATTTTTGCCCACAGGTGCGCTTTGCACATGTGGCACAGTCAAAAACAAGTTTGTATTAGTATGAATAAATTATTAGGGTGTCTCATGTGCAATGAGCTTATGAGTGTCTGAGTTTTGGAGCTTCGGTCAAGGAATTCCATCTGAAATAAAGAGTTCTTGCCACAGAACCTTTAGTTTGGCTTTAGCTGATTAAAATACATATTTTTTTTAACATGTCCAGGAGTTACTTACATTGAGTTTAATTTATTCAACAGGAAAGAAAAAATATTTTTGAATGTCATCTTGAAGAGTCAAGCAAAGAGTATAAAAAAATTCACAAGTTCTTAATGAGCTAAATTTGGTAATAAACTGTGACTGTTGATTCTGAGAGTTTGACAGGTAGTAGAAATATATTTTTTAAACATAAATAATTGAAATTTTCCAGTAATTACACATTAAGTTTAATATTAGTGTGAAACTTTCCTTTGGTCTGAACCCTTCATTCATATACTGTATATCAGCACTGCAATGTTTCAAAATGGAAATTGTCACTATACTTGGTAATATACTACTTGATACTCTGTACTAAAAACTTTACTATGACCACTTGGTATCATCACTTTAACAAACAATCATCACTTGGTATTGTACTACTTGGTACTTGCTACTTGCTACTTATACACTACATATCCCTACTGGGTATCATCATTATACCAAACAATCATCACTATAATTTGTACTTACTACTATATTACTGCACATCACTACTTGGTAGTAGGCTAGCCTGTATAAATAAAGGTTGAATGAATGAAAAAAAAACTATATCAAACAATCATAACTATACTTGGTTTTTACTACTATAATACTACACATCATTACTTGGTATCATTACTATGCCAAACAATCATCAATATGCTTGGTACTTACTACTATACTACTACACATCATTACTTGGTATCATCACTATGCCAAACAATCATCACTATACCAAACAATCATCTCTATACTTGGTACTTACTACTATACTACATATCATTACTTGGTATCATCACTATACCAAACAATCATCACTATACTTGGTTCTTACTATTATACTACATCCTTACTTGGTATCATCACTATGTAAGAATTATGAGGAGGTCAATATTAATACTGACCTCTTTATCTTAATTAATTTACTTATTCAGATTGAATAGTAAATGTTCACGGATTCTGTTCTTTTTCAGTTTACCCAATATTTCTGTGGTCTTTATGATGGATAAATAAACAGAGCCATTAAGTGACAATGGACATTAACTTAGTTTGGTATGCCAGGCGACACTACCATTTATTTAAAATAAATCAACTAAATTAACACCATTACACTTGATTGACATGATTTCACTTTCTTTCAATTCAAATACGTCAGCACACTTAAATTTAACACAACAGACATAAATATTAGATGTTAAGCATATTTAGTCTGTGGGCTCTTTAACTTAAAAAATATAGTTTCCAGCTTAGATTGAGAGGGAAAAGAGATAGGAGGAAAGATTTAAGAAGAAATTATCCTGAGCATGATACCAGAGTGACACTTCTCATCCGACTTCTGCTAAAATCCAAGTACGTTTTGTAAACAGCTCTTTACCTTTTGACGACTGCCCGGTAAGAGGGACGACCTTGTAGCCTTTCAGATGCACGGATTCTTGTGGGAACCAGTACGATACCTTCAAGCAAGGTTCTGGTTTACGTTTTCCAACGTCTCCTGGTTTTGCTTGGTCATCAGAGAATATGTCAGCTTCAGGCCTCTGACTTCAAGATAAACTTATTCCAGGAAGGAATAGACAAGTTCTTGATCTTACGCTTGTTCGAAGTAGACTCATAACAGCCTGTTATCAGTCCTTAGCTGAAGACGCCGGTCGTTAGCTCTTGACCACACGTGTCCAGCTCTTGGGAAAGTTCACATCTCTTGAAGTTCCCAGCAACTCTCTCAGACTCTTGCCGACTCTGAAGTCTCAGCAAAAGCTTAGCACTAGTACTTAAGGAAGGACCAGTCGAGGAGTTCATTTGTCTTATCATACCCAAGGTTAAAGCCAGCAGCAGAGAGAAATGTTTAGGAAAAAAGACAGATAACGCTGGAGCCCTGCTCATGAGACTGTCTCTGAGTTTCTAAACAAAACCGTCCGGTCTCTGTGACCCGAAGGCTTCACCTTTAAACACAGCAGTGAACACAGTTTAACTCTTACAGAATGACACAGCTTAAAAGCACACATCATGAAAATGACAAAAGTTATTCTTTTGATCACATTAGAATAAAATCAAAGATAGAAATAGTCTCTTTTGGTGACTATATTTATCAGATTATAGCTAAATGAATGATTTTGTAGTAAATGTCTTGCTTTACTGAGTGGTCAGTAAAGGTCATCACTGGACAGTTCAAAAACCTTAATTTGACCCTGGGTAGGTCCATTACATCTCCCCCCTTTTGGAAGCCATCGCCAGTCCTTGGGGATGGGGTCCAACACGAAAGGAAACCTTGAACTGTCTTTGATCTTGAAGTAATCCAGCAAGTGGACAAGAAAAATCAAAAATTATAATCCCATAAAGTTTTTGGAAATTTCATACTGTTCAGAGGTAATCCCATTGCGAAAAGCTTTTACTCCTTTGGAAAACAAAGTCTGTTAACTCCTGGAAAACAAAGCCTGTGATCCCTTGGAAAGCAAAGTCTTATAATCCACAGCGGTAATTCCACAGCAGTAATTCCATATCGATTAGAGTTGGTGATTTTATCGGCAACAATTGTTTTCATAATCAGCATGTAGAGGGGATCCCTCGATTGACGCAGAGGAGGCGGCCCTTGGACGAAGGTTGAAGACCAAGCGTTGGAGCTGCAGGTCCCCACATCGAAGGTTGTTGGCTGGTTGGTTTCCAGTCAGTGCCACTCTGGTTCTATGTGTCATGCAATTATGTGGTTTTTTAAAGTGGGCTTATGATTGGGATTTTACATTAAGCCTTACCTATATGCACCTGGTATGTAAGCTATCATGGTTTAGATCAGCTACACTTACCAATTAAGGGGTGGATCAATTCTGTAAAATTAGATATAGGGATTTGTACCTATAAAATTTTGGAGGGCTTCTGTAACGAAGGCCTCTAATTCCAAACTATTCCTCCATTCATTACTTAGTTTAGGTTAAACTAAAATAAAAATGAAATATAGTTTGATCTAAATGTCTGTTGTCTTTTAGACGAACGACGTAGGATTTGGTATTCCTAATAAATTTTGAAGTCTATGGCGAGACTCATCAAAATGAATAGACAATCTAGAATAGAAACGATCGAATCGGTTCAATTTAGAAATTATGAGACCAGTGTAGTTTATTGTACCTTGAGTAGCTTTAAACTACATTGACTCTTCGACGATTGAGATTTAACAAAACGAACTGCATGTTGGCATAGTTAAATCCATATCATTCATTAACCAATGTTAATACAAAACCTTTTTGGCTGGGAGTGTTCAGAACCAAAACAATATCTCAACTAATGACAACAGTAATGACTAAACAACAAGGAAACGACGTTTCACTGCTTCGACACACTCTTGTCGTCAGATTCCAAAGTGCAACACACAAGAAAAACAGGTCTCAACTTTATGACCGAGGTCAAATTAAATCTCATGGATTTAAATGGTTGTTAAGGTTAGTTTTTTTGTTGTGGGTTCTAGGCTTAGCGTTTCTAAGTTCAAATTGGACAATGCGACTTATAGGGTGGGAAAGTACGGTAGTTTAAACCTGATTAGTTTATTTACTAACTTGTGTTTGGACGACCTTATTATCCCATGAAGTCGGTGAGTTTGTGAGATCTTTGTCTTTTGTGGAGTCATTGAACGCCTTGTAAGGTTTGATCTGATTTCGATGTACCCATTTAGCAATTGGCTCTTTGCGGCCTTTGCTGATTTTGATTTCGTAGACGACTGAGGACACTTTGTCTGTTATCAGATGAGGTCCAGTCCACCTGGGCATTAGTTTGCGGGCGAGAGTTCCGGTCTCGGACCCTCCTTTCCCGGTTGCTGGAGCGAACGTATAGTACCAGACTCTGTCTCCCACTTGGAGTTCATTGTGAGAGGCCTTCTGGTCATAGTACGCCTTGCGTCCTTCAGCGGATTTTTCCAGGTTTTTCTGGGCGAAAGCAAAAGTGTTTCTGAGGTGTACATTCAAATCTTTCATGTATTGTTGTGTAGTGTAGGCTGTCGCCATGGCGGCGTCGCCTGGTTGGTACAACAGGTGTAGAGGGAGAGTCATTTGTCGACCGGTCATCATCTCGAAGGGAGAGATGCCAGTTGATGTGTGTGGAGTGGCTCTTATGGCCATGAGGACCAGAGGGAGTTTCACGTCCCAGTCCTTGTGGTTTGCAGCCACGTATTTCTTCAAAATACTCACCACAGTTCTGTTTGCTCTCTCTACTTGGCCTGAAGCCTGTGGGTGGTAGCCGACATGAAAGTTGGCCTTGACGCCTAGCGTCTTCCACAGTTCTTTCATCACTTCACCTGTGAAGTGTGTACCTTGGTCTGAGTTCACCCTAAGGGGAAGTCCAAACCTTGAGAATATATGATTCATTAACAACATAGCAGTGGTTTGTGCTGTGTCGTTAGGAGCTGGTAGGCATTCTACCCATTTGGTGAATGCACAGGTTACCGTGAGAAAATATTTATTTCCTCTAGAGCTCTTAGTGAGTGGTCCAACCCAGTCGATCTGGAGGTCAGACCATGGGAATGCAATGCCTCTGCTTTGCAGTGGTGCTCTGTGAAGTGGTCTGGTTGGCTGAAACTGGCCACAGACCACGCACCCTTCAATGTAGTCCTTGACATCCTTCTTCATTCCAGGCCAATAGGCAATTTGTTTTAATGCCGTCAGCGTGGCTTTATCTCCTTTGTGTCCTGCGGACGGGAGATCATGGGCATGAACTAACATCACCCCCCTTTGGTCATGGGGAACCACGAACACAGGTGAGGACGTTGGTCCATGAGCGAAAGTTAAGATGCCCTTGATTAGTTTTAGCTGTTTGCGCAGCTGATAGAGGACCTTAAGGTCTGGATCGGAATCCAGGTCGTCTTTAGACGGACTATTTTTTTTCGGATCAGTCAGGTACAGTATCATGGAGTTGATAGCAGGATCCGACTTTTGTAGTTGGATGATGTCTGGGTCAGTCAGTGCGGGTCGTACAGAGACTGCGTTGTCAGCAGGTCTGGTTGCGGCCTGTGCACGTGTGACTGCCATAACTCTGACTGAAGGATGTGTTGGCAGAGTCCCGATTAACCAGGAGGGGTCGAAGGACCATAGAGGACCTTCGTCGGCTCCTTCTTTGGCTAAGGAGTCTGCAATGTCATTGTAGTGCTTGTCATCGCCTGGGACTCTAGAATGCCCTGGAACTTTCTTCCAGTAGATCTGTAAGTCGTGTGATGTCACCAAGTGATCACACGCTATGAAAAGCTCTTTGTGTTTGACCACTTTTCTGTCGCTTGTTAGGAAACCGTTCTGTTTCCACACAGCGAGGTGACAAGCGAAACTTAAACGAGCATAGTTAGAGTCAGTGCAGATAACTAGCGTCTTGATGGAGCGTTCTACTACCATCTGGAGAGCTATTAGGATTCCTGCAATCTCAGCATACTGAGAAGTCTGAGAGCCTAATTTGTAGCTGAAAGTTATCTGCTCTTGGTCTTGGAGGAGGACCCCTCCAACACCTGCTCTGCAGATCTTGTCGCGGAGGAATGAAGATCCATCCACGTACAACGTTGTCATATCTTTGCAGATATTGTCATCAAAGAAGTGGTGATTCGGGTCTTCAGTTACTGGGGGTTTTACCTCAACCGGCGGCTGGGTGGCTGGTACATCTTGTGTACACTTCTGGCAGATTGCCAAGTCCGTCCCCAGATGTGACTTCTTGTTTTGACCATAACGTATGTCTAGGTTAAAACTTTGAAGCGCCATGAGCCACGTTGCAACACGTGAGTTTGTCACCACACCATCTCTGATGCGTTCACTGTTAAGAAAGGTCACTGGCTGGTGTTGTGTTTCCACAATGATTTTCTGTCCACCAATGTAGCTGGAGAAATGTTTAACTGCCCACACTGTGGTCAGTAAAGCTTTCTCACAGTCTGAGAATCTCAACTCGGGGCCTGCCATCGTTTTGCTGGCATAGGCTACTACACGTTTGTCTCTGTCGTGTATCTGGTACAGACCTGCACTTATGCAATGAGCTGAGAAGCCCACTTCCAAGTAAAACTCTTTGTTGTAGTCTGGGTAGACTAAACAAGGGGCTGACTTGATCCTGTTTATAAGAGCGTCCATTGCCTGTTGCTGTTTGTCAGTCCAAACAAATGGTACGTCTTTTTTAAGGAGTTCAGTCAGTGGTTTCGCAAGGTCCGCATAGTTTTCGATGAACTGGTTCGAGTAGTTACACACGCCCAGAAAACTTTGTAGTTCTTTGAGATTGGTGGGGACTTTGAGATTGTCGAGGCCTTGGGTGCGAGTCAGCTGTGGTTGTACTCCGTCAGGACCTACAAGTAGGCCAACGTAGTCCACTTTGGTTCTGCACCATTGGCATTTTGACAGTGATATCTTAGCACCAGCAGTTGTCAGCTGATTCAGAACGTGGTCGATCTCAGCCAAATGTGAGTCCAGTGTTGGCTGCCTCAAAAGGACATCGTCCACGTAGATCAGTGTTCCACGCTCGTGGGCGTCTGGACATGCTTTGTTCAAGAAGATGTTGAACTCTGCAGGTGAGTTAGCGTAGCCAAAGGGACACCTGTTAAAGGTGTACTGACGGCCACCAAAAGTGAAAGCTAGTTTGTACTGGTCCTCGGCGCGCACAGGGATGGTCCAAAAACCAGAGGCGACGTCGAGGGTCGAGAAGTACTTACCATTGGTGACCTTGGGCAGTTCCTGTTGGAGTTGCGTCATAGGCCATCTGGATAAGGGAACTTGTTTGTTTAGCTTTCGGTAGTCTATAGTGAGTCTCCACTTACCATTTGGTTTTAACACCGGCCATAAAGGCGCAGAGTAAGTGCTGTTACAGTATCGGATGATACCTTTTTCTAACAGGTCATTAATGATTTCTCTGATAGGTTGATGTGCTGCCAGAGGAATCTTGTACTGTCTGACAAATGCAGGGGGAGCATTAGGCGGGGTTGGGATGCTCACTGTGTGGAGCGTGGTCAACCCACAATCCATCGAGTCAGCTGAGAATGATTTCTCATACGTTAAAAGAACTTTGCGAAGTTTGTCCCTTTCTTCATCAGTTTTCAGGGCGTCGGCTTGAGCGACCACCTGTTCAATCTGTGAAGCAATTGAGAGGGGTTCTTGTCCTTTGGGGAGCTCCATTGAGTCCCTTTCAGTGTCGTGAAACCTGTCTACAGGTAGGGCACTATAAGTTTGAGGACCTAGACTGTCTCCTCGGTTGAAACCGAACCGGTTGACTGTGTCATGGTCGGAATCATTGGGGGAGAAGAGAGCTATGGCCTGTGTTGGTTTCGTGAACAAGACTTGCCCCGTGTGTTGATTTGGGATCAAGTTTTCTGGGAGTCCTCCCAGAAATGGAATGCTTAGCTCAAAATCATGAAAATCAGTAGAGATCAACCATCCTAGCTGTGTGTTTTTTGGGATCAGTACCTCTTCTGTGCTTGTGTTGCACACAGCAACAGTCGTGGTTCTGCAGTCGAGGGTCACTTGGCATGTGGCCTCCATGGACAGTCCTAAGTTGAAAAACATAGGAGATGGTTGAAAGTATGCCTGTTTTGTGCTACTAGCTTGTCCTTTCATGATGTGACACATCACTGGCTTGTTCATAACCTGAGGTGGTACCGCAGTGTTATGGCTGTTAGCAATCTGGCAGACCTCTGGAATGGTCTGTCCAGCCTTAAGGTTCTCTGTGGTCAGCACAGGAGAGTCCTTTGTGGCCGTATCCAGTGACCACAGTACATTGTTGTTGATGTCCACTCGGACACCTAATCTTACCAAAATGTCAGAGCCTATGTAGGTTGCATGTGGTAAGTTCGGGACCACGAGGAACGGGTGATCCAGTTCTCGTTGGTTCCAGATTAGTTTCAGGGCAATGATCCCTATTGCGGTCATTACCTGTTTATCGTTGGGGTCTAACGAAAAGCGGAAAGCCTTTTTGTTCATATCTAGACCCAACTGTTTCTCAACCAAGGTTCCATAGAAAGCTTGGCTGATCGCTGATTTCTCCGTCCAAGGAGACAAAACAGCATCATCGGCGTGGGATCCTTGGATCTCAACACCTTTGACTACCCGTGGTAGGTAGTGTTCAGTGGGTGCTGACTGTTCCAGCTCGCAGAGGAGGCTCTCTTGTTGGGCCTTTTCTGCCTCACCTGTTGCTGAAGGTTCACTTACCGGGATTGTGCTCTCGTTGGAGGACCCCTTTGTGCCTTCCGCGGTACCTGCTGTTAGACAGTCAGTGTCACCTTGTGTAGGCATATCGATTGGCAGTGGTTGGCTCACTCTGGTCCACATTGTTTGATCACCATAATCTATAATCGCGTCGAAGCGGTTTATAAAGTCTTGGCCAACCAAAAATGGGAATGAGTCAACGGTGGACACGTGTACCGGGTGGTATAGCGTCATTTCACCAATCTGCATATGAACCATGGCTATAGCTGTAAGGGTTGTTCTCGTCTCTGAGAGTCCCTGCAGTACTACAGCACATTCTTTGAGGGGTATTTCCCTGTCAACCCCGCTAGCGGCTATCCTTAGCTCCTTCAACAGTGTGGGAGACATAATGGTTATGTCAGCCCCACCATCCAGGAGGGCCTCTTCTGTGAGGACCCCTTCTAAAGTGATTGACAGGTAAGCCTTCTTAGCGGGCCCCTTCCTGATAATGTTACACAGGAACCTATCAGGTTTTTTTCGACGTTTGTTACGTCTACCATTGTCTGTGTGAATTTCATTCACCTGTATTGGTAGTGCAGTCACACATGGGTCTGAGTGATCGGTCTGTGACGAGTCATTGTCTTTGGTGAGTGCGCTTTCCCCCCCTTTTTCTGATGAGGGGCTCTCGGACTCTGTAACAATGACGTCATGTTTACAGTCAACATCTTGTTGACTGTCTATACCCTGATTGTCAGCATCCTGACCATCAGTATCTTGGTGACTGTCAGCAATCGTGGCATTGCTGTTATTTGTGTGTTCTGAGTCACTATCAATGATAGCGCTACACATCACACCAGGTTTGTTTTCCTTGTTTGTTTTTTTCAAACTTTCTAACAACCGACGTATGTTCTCCATCTCTTCTGAAGACAGAGGTTTAGGGCCTTTTTTCTGGAACTTCTGTGGGTTTTTCCTCGCCCCAGACTGTTCAGTTTGAGGTGCAGGAGCTGGCGCATTGCTCGGGGGTCCTCTCTGGGACCACCCTCTTTCATATGAGTCTCCTTGGGACCCATATTTCTTTTTCTTTTGGAAAGCCTTCCTTTTTTGATGGGGCTCTTCCTCTTGATGCGGCCTGTACCACTTGGGGTCTCTGGACCCCTTTTGGTCTTTGTTCCAGCGGACACCTTCATTTTGCGGTCTGTCAGGTTGGAAATTTTGCTTATTCTCGGCTTCCTTAAAAGAGTGAGCTGGCGCTCTTGCTCCTTCAAGGTCTAGCGTTTGGTATTTGACCTTTTCACCAGGACACACTTCAAAGGGTGTTTTGTTTGGTGTGCGACCTGTAAAAACATCTATCGCGCACTCTCTTATGTCTTCGATGGACCTCCGTTTATAGTTTGCGCTGACATGTACTTTCTCTCTTATGTCAGGGCAGAGGTTTTGGCTGAAAATATACTTAAACCCTACCTCCTCCTCCATTTCAGGTTCGCATCTGTCCCCGAAATAGGCACGGAATATTCGGTCATAATATGACCTTGGGTGTTCATTCCTACCTTGCTTGATGTTAGCTGCTGTTATGATGCCATCGGGCCCCGTGCAAGGAGAAAACTCCCTTATCAGCGCAGCACAGAGAAGACTGTAGTCTTTCATCACTGCTTCTCGTTGACGCTTCATAAAAGCATGCACCGTCCTGTCCGATGTTAACCTTAACAGACAGATTCTATCATCATCTGTAGCTTCTGGGAAACGTTGAAGCTGGAAATCAAGGTCCTCGAGATAGATCTTGGTTTCGTGTGAGCCCATTGGGCCAGGGGCGAAGGTTTGAATGCTTTTCGCCATATTCCGTAGTTCAGCCATTGATAGAGGTATTTGTGGGTTATTATCAGATCCACCCACCGGTGCATCCGGTGGGATTGTCGGTTTTAGAGGCCCTAAGGGACGGCGCGGTGGTGTTGGAGGGAGTAGTGCATCTGGCATGGGCGGGGGCGGTGGAGGAGGGAGTAGGTCATCAGGTATGGGAGGAGGCAGCGGAGGCGGTGAGTTCTCAAGGTGTTTACTCATGAGACCCAAACATTTTCTCTCTTCTTCAAAGAGTTTGTTCATTGCTGATGCACGCTCTATTTTACAACTATTCAGTTGGACTTTTAACCCATCATTTTCACGTTGTAACATCATGTGCTGTTCTTGTGATTTTCTATAATCTTCTTGCAGCCTTGTGTACCGTAGTGATAATGATTCCAGGGTGTCCGTGCATTTTTCCAGCGCGTCTCGTGCCTCCCCACAATCCGCCTGAATCGACTTGTATTGATGGTAATACTTATCCTTCTCCACCACACATTTTTCCAAATCAACTTGTGATTGGTCAAAATCCCTTTTTAACACTTTGCATTCTTCGTAGAGACTACGCGTTTGTTCAGCGCTGCCAATACTCGACTGTGTTAAACTCTTTACCTCCTGCTGTAAAGCGGCAACCTCCATTTGTGCTGTTAAACATGATGTAGAGACAGCCCGGCGTACAGCAGTTTCAAAGTCTAGCTTGGCCTTTAACAGAAGGCTTAATTTAGCCAAACGTTTATCTCTGTCTGCTTTCTTTTCAGCCGTTGTGGTTCCAGCTGTTACAGTTTTTAATGCACTGTCCACATCTGCTTCCTCCATCAACTGTGTCTCTTCATGGTAGTTTGTGATGGGCCCTGTGAGTGAAAATAAGGCACATTCGATCCAATCTGCTTTGGTCGGGTCGTGGCCTTGAGGTGGCACAGGCTGCCCTGTATCAGAGGTGTCAGGGGTCTCACCCTCTGTGCCTGCCATCTTTTATCTGGATTTTCAGTGAAAATCAAAATAAAAGATGTTCTGTATTCGTTATTCTAAACTTTTCACTATTTGAAATAAACAGGAAAGTTTAAATGTGCACAGGACAACTGTGGAAGATGATGTGTCAGAGAAAGGAAGAGAAAGGAAAATTTTTTTAGTTATCTGGAGTGAAAACTGTACTTTTGTTTGTTATTTTAAATTCTTTGTATTTAAAATAAGCAAAAATGTTTGTCCGTACCTCTGTTATTCTAAATATTTTATTTAAAATAAACAGGAGCTATTGTTTGTGTACAGAACAAAATTAAAAGCTGGTAACTCACCATAAAATGCTGACTTTTTATGATGTTTTTTGTGAACGTGACTGTTCGTCACTCAAAGTGCACCAGGAAATGACGACACAAATAGGCGGGTCGACGCAGCGCGTCACCAGCTCTGCTGTGCTGAGCGAGGCGGAGCTCGCTACACAGATACGTGACGTCAACCAATCAATCACAGTGCTTGTAGTCCTTTTCCCAAGCAACCATGGTAAATGTAGTTTTCTAACCTTCGACCAATGAAGTACCGGAAATGACGACAAAGTGGGTTGGTCGCAACGGCGTGCGTTCCCACTACAGCGAATCAGCGTTCGCTACGAGTGATTGACAGCTCCCAGCTCTCGTTTCATCCAATCACAGCTCATAAACAAACGTGTACTTGGACACGTAGCTCTAACGTTAGCTCGCACAACAGACCACAACTTTATAGACTCTTAAAACAACTCAGACGCTACAAATTAACTTTCCAAAATTCTGAAACATGCGGCGAACACACCTAGACAGGCCAACTTAGTTACGCTCAGTAACACAGCACTGCAGCTGTTGAACAAACACGGACTCTCTCGGAGCGCGTCAACGTCGGTTCTGGTCCACTTCGTCGTGGATCAGAAACTCGGGTCTGAACAGAACCACTATCCGACTACGTTCTACAGTAATATGCTTCTCTGACCTGCTCTAAAATGTAAAATACCACAACAGCAATCTTGTAGATGTTAAATTAGCTTTCAGGCTTTTGACTCGGCGGTCAAACAAAGCTTTGTACAGGAGTCTGCGTGAACTGGACCGAACCAGGACCAGAACCACCACAGACCACGGCTGACAAAACTTCACCTGAATGCTTCCAACAGCGTCTAACAGAGTTGAAACAATAATAATCTCACAGCTTCAAATGATAAAAACATGCAGAATCTGCCTGCTTTGAACACTTCCAGCCAAAATCATTATCCTCAGAGTTTAAAACTTGGATCCACTTATGCAAACATGACGTTACAGTTCATGAGAAACCACAGAAATCAATAAACTTTC
>JBBPBX010039496.1:0-13881 GCA_038048925.1 Garcialebias charrua
TGTAAAAACATTTGCAGCAAAATTATTGCGTAACTTATTGTCACCTGACATGTAACCAATCAAGTGAAGCCAACCAGTCACGTGACCACAACAAACTCTCCGTGCGGGCCATGTTGAGTGACGTCGGAGATTCTGGTAAACAGTTAGTGCTGTTTATAGGATGTCAAAATGTAAGAAAATGAGTTCCAACATTTACTGGTAGAATTAAAGTTTTGCAGAAAGTCAAGTTTATTATTATTTAGCAGAATTATTTGGGCTACAGTTGCCTTTGTGTTTGTTTTTTTATGTACAACAATGTAAAAGATAAGTGGTTTATTTCTAAATCCTTTTGGCTGGTATTGCCTTTGTGTTTTTATTTACAACATTGTATGTTCAGTCTCATTAAAAGTTATGTTTCCTTGTAAATCCATTTGCATGTTATAATTTAACGACACGAGATGGTACTCCGCAGTTACTCACTACTTGAGTAGGTTATAATCAAAGTACTTTATTACTTTTACTCAAGTAAATTTTTGGATGCCTACTCACTACTTTTACTTGAGTAATATTTGGTTCAAGTAACAATACTTTTACTTGAGTAAAAAATTTGAATACTCTACCCACCTCTGGATGCAAATGACAATAAAGAACCTTGAACTTTGACCTTGACCTACACTCAGATCTGGGGGGGAAATCTGTTATAAAATAGATCTATATGGAAAACTTGAAACTGTTAATGACTGTTTTAAGGGTGCTTTTGTTTGGAGGACATGATGAAAAAAGTCTTCTGCAGTTCTAACAAGGTTAAGTCAGGTCCTATGGGCAAAGTCTGAAGAAGTCTTTTGGATAAAAGACAAAACGTTTCAACAAGAAGAATCCATCCAGAGGACATGACTTAACCTTTTTAGATTTTTCTACCTGGATTATTGAGCATGAATCAGGATAGGTTTTCTGCAGTTCTTTAGCTTGTTATTGGTTCCGTTAGAAGATAGTTTAAAGTTCTTGAAAACCACTCTCACAGCCCATCACGGCACCAGCGCCTTATAATCTGACAAAACTTCTCAGTAAATTCATTTGACTTGTGTTTGTTGTTGCTGATGAGTGTCTGATTTTAATTTTGGTAAATCTGATGAAAAATCCTAACATATGATGGTAAAAAAAAAGAAATGTTGCTTCTTTTGATCTGCATTGGGGTTGACGGTATGACACAATACAACTATGCTGAAATACAAGTTTTCATGCTTGCTGTTATTGTCAGTGGTGTCAAAAGTATTCACATTCATTATTCAAGTAAAAGATACTGGGATTTAAAATTACTTCTGTAGAAGTAGAAGTATCAACTCTAGCTTTTTACTCAAGTAAAAGTAAAAAAGTACTGGTTTCAAAACTACTTAAAAGTATAAAAGTAAAAGTAGCGTAAGAAAAAGCAACAACAAAGACAAATTCTTAGGCTGCACCACACAAACTATTGTATAAAACCCCACCTCCCCCACAAAAATCATTTTTTTAGACTAGATTATATTATATTGTTAATGTTGAAAAACTAGGGGTGCAATAACAATAACTTATTGTTAACACCCAGAGACGATCAACTGAACAGCAAGAGACTCAACACACTCAAATAAGTAAAAGATAAGTGTTTTATTTAGTTCGTGGGGACGTCTGTGACACCATGAGGATGGTGTTGATTTTGTCTTGAAGTATTGAAAAAGAGGGCAAGAGAGGATGGCAGCGGTGGAGGAGGTGAGTACTGGCAGGATGGACACAGGCTGTATGTACGATGTTTGGTTGTTGGTTATTGCAGAGATAGAGGTTCCAGGAAAAGAGTTAACAAGGGGTCTGGAGTTCAGAGATGCACTTGGAGACACAAGGAGATCAGAACATCCAGGAAGGAGCCACATGGAAGCAGGACAGTGGTAGCAAATGTTCCAGCATTGAAACGATAACCCAGCAGCCTTAAATATGAAGAGGTCTGTCAACAGGATACGGCTCAGCTGATGGTGATTGGAACTGTCCTGCCACGCAAGAAGCTGCAAGAATGGGATTAATAGAAAAATACTGGAATCTCCACACAAGTATAACATCTGTGAGGAAAACTGGTTTTAAAGTTTTGCAAATACCATGTCCTCAAAATATTTGTACTTATGACAAACCTGTATGTGTATCATCAAAATACTCACTCAAGTTCTCAACACATTAAACTGTTGACAATAGTTCAATCAACTATTCAGCTTTTTTTAATTTGTCAGGTTTTGCTTGGTGGTTTGTTTTCTGAATATAAAAATTTTAAATATCCAGAAACCCATATTATACTTCTTCTTTAGAAGGTCACAGCATCGAGACCAAAATATGTTAATTACTGACTGCTGAAAATAAAAAGCCGGTGATCAAGTAACAGCATGTGTTTGTCTGTTCACAAAATATCTCACGACCCACTTGATAGATTTTATTGAAAGTCTTGGTGTCAGCCCCTTTAGAAATAAACAGAACAGGTAATCAACCTCAGCCAACACAAAAATGTTCATCGTTCAGACTATTTTGAAATATCGAGCTAATATTTGGTGTGGTAGCTGCTGAAAGTCATCCACACACCACAACATTTACTCTCAGCAACTCTTGTTGTGGCCATCCATTCATCCATTATCTTTATTCGCTTCTTCCATTTTCACTGGGGTCGCCAATGCCCATGTCCAGCAATCACTGTGCGAGGCGCGGGGTACACCCTGGACGGGTCACAAGTCCATCACAGGGACACAGAGACAAACAACCACTCATACTCTCACTCACACCTAGGGACAATTTAGAGTTACTAATCAGTCTAACATACATGTTTTTGGACTGTGGGAGGAAACTGGAGCACCCAGAGAAAACCCGCACATGCACGGAGAGAACATGCAAACTACACCCAGAAAGGCCCCTGGACCGGGATTTGAACCAGGGACCTGCTCGCTGAGAGGCAGCAGCTGTACCAGTTGTAGGGGCGTTTACCTTCGGGACAAATTGAGGTCGCCAATTGGTCATTTGCTGACACGCCTACTAGATTGATTGACAGGTTGCAAAAAAAAAAAGAGAGCTGGCAGCAAGCGCAGCAGTGTTCTGTGTTTATATGTTATTAAAAAGTCCCTTGTCCCTCCACGTGCTTTGAGGTCAGAGGATCAGGTACTCTTAATAGTTCCAGAAACTCGCCTTAAGCGCAGGGGTGACAGGGCGTTCTCTGTAGCAGGCCCAAGACTCTGGAACGAGTTACCGCTGCTCATCAAACAGGCCCCCTCCCTCTCAGTTTTCAAATCCCGGTTAAAAACTCACTACTACTCCATCGCTTTCAATGCCAGCTGATTTGTATTGGATCGTTTGATTTATGATCTGCAATGTTTTTATGTTTTTCGTGTTGTACTTCATTGTCTGTGTTGCCTGTTGCGTGTTTGTTTGTCCAGCACTTTGGTGTGGACTTGTTCCTGTTTAAAGTGCGTTATAAATAAAATGGTATGGTATGGTATGGTAATAAAAAGTTCTAAAAATAAAATAAAAATAAGTGCTGCTCCTGCAGCCCACAAATCAGACCAGCCCACCAAGAAATCTCCAGACGCTCCCACAGCCCTGCTGGACCTGAATTTAATCCTCTTGTAATAAATTCCTTTGTTTCCCACCATTTCAGTCATGGCGTCAATGGACGAGGAGGAAGAGATCGCTTGTCTCTTGGCAAAAAATAAAAATAAAATAAGGAAAAGGCCATTAAGCCAGCCCAGGGATGAAGAAGGGAAATTTAATACATTGGTCTCGCATACAAAACAGTCCGTCTCCGGGCAGTTTATTGTGAGACACAGAGTACATCAGAGTCAGAGTCAGAGTCAGAGAGTCTTTATTGTCATTTGCACCACATGTGGTACATGTGATGAAAACGAGATTATGTACACGGGGTCCCAGTTACATCCAACAACAAATGCAAGAGAAAAACAGTAATAACATCTAGAATTAACTAAGAAAAACATCAACTAGTAATACACTAAGCCTAATATAGTGGAAATAAACAGCAGCACGAACATGAGTTTGTATGAGCAGATGGTCACAGATGAACACAGATGAACACAGATGAACACAGCAACAAGAAAACAGATCAGCATCAGCATGATGTGATATTTTGCAGTGTTTATTTTTTATTTTATTTTTATTTATTCATGAGTCTAACAGCCTCAGGGTAGAAGCTGTTCCTCAGTCTAGTGGTTCTACACTTGATGCTCCTCAACCTCCGTCCTGAGGGGAGTGGGGCAAAGAGTGAGTGTGCTGGATGAGTGAGGTCTTTCATGATGCAGGTGGCTCTTTTCCTGCATCTGGAGGTGTAAATGTCTGTGATGGTGGGGAGACTGACTCCAACAGACTTCTGTGCAGCCTTCACCACTCTCTGTAGAGCTTTCCTCTCTTCAACTGTGCAGCCTCCATGCCACACGTTGATGCTGGAGCACAGGACGCTCTCCACTGCACACCTGTAGAACGAGGTGAGAACTGGGCTGCTCAGACCAGCACGTCTCAGCCGTCTGAGGAAGTAGAGTCTCTGATGACCTTTCTTGATCAGGCTGGTGGTGTTGTTGCTCCAGCTGAGGTTATCATTCAAGTGTACACCCAAGTATTTGTAGCTGGAGACCACTTCCACTGCAGACCCACCTATTTTCAGTGGGGCGTGGGTGTGTTTGTTCCTTCTGAAGTCCACAATCATCTCCTTTGTCTTCTTCACATTCATGTGAAGATTATTCTCTTTGCACCAGCTCTCCAGGTGTTCCACCTCCTGTCTGTAGCTGGACTCATCATTGTTTGTGATGCATCCCACCACCGCTGTATCATCTGCAAACTTAACAATATGACAGCCTGGAAGTGTGGCTGTACAATCATATGTGAGCAGAGTGAACAGAAGGGGGCTCAGCACACATCCCTGAGGAGAGCCAGTGCTGAGGGTTATGGTGGAGGAGGAGAAGTTGTGGATCTTCACGGACTGTGGTCTGTCTGTTAAGAAGTCTAGTACCCAGTTACAAATAGAGGGGCTTAGTCCAAGTGTAGATAGTTTGTCTATCAGAGTTTGGGGGATCATGGTGTTGAAGGCAGATGTGAAGTCCACAAAGAGCAGACGCACGTATGAGTCCTTCTGATCCAGGTGGGTGAGAGCAGTGTGGACCACGGAAGAAATGGCGTCCTCTGTTGATCGGTTCTCACGGTATGCGTATTGATGAGGGTCCTCATTGATGTTGACGGTTGCCTTGATGTGGGACATGACCAGTTTCTCAAAACATTTAGCGACTATCGGGGTGAGGGCCACCGGTCTATAGTCATTCAGACCAGTCACTGTGGAGCTCTTTGGGACTGGGATGATGGTCGCGGTCTTCAGGCAGGTGGGAACTGACTCCAGTGCAAGTGAGGTGGTGAAGATGTCAGCCAGCACCTCACAGAGCTGGTCCGCACATTCCTTCAGAACTTTCCCTGGGATGTTGTCTGGTCCGGTTGCTTTATGAGGATTAATCTTTCTGAGACTGCCTCTCACTTCTGCTGCGGACACCCTGAGATGCTCTTCATCTGGTGATGAGGTGAGTCTGGTGCTAGCTGGTCTGTTTGGATCATCAAAACGTGCATAAAACTTATTGAGGGCATCAGGCAGAGATGGGTCCCTGGGGCATTGTTTGTTTTTGCCTTTGTAATCTGTTATGCATTTAATACCCTTCCACATGCTCCGTGGGTCTTGTGAGGTGAACTGTCCCTCGATCCTCTGTGCATACGTGGCCTTGGCCTTCTTAATGCCATCCTTCAGTTCTTTCCTGCTCTTTCTCAGCTCCTCTTTATCTCCTGACTTGAATGCAGTGTCCCTGGCTGCTAGCAAGGCGTGAACTTCTTTATTTAACCAGGGTTTCCGGTTCGGGTAGGATTTAACATATTTTTTTATGGATACATTTTCAGAGCATGTACTGATGTAGCCCAGGACTGAGGAAGCGTACAGTTCCATATCCACTGAACTTCCATCAGTAGCTGCTTCTCTGAAAACAGACCAGTTTGTCTTCTCAAAACAGTCTCTCAACATGGGGGAACTATCTTGAGGCCAGATTCTTATCTCTCTTTGTTCCGGCTTGGAGCGCCTGAGTGGGGGGAGCTGTTTTGGTGCCAGGATCAGAGAGTCGTGATCGGAAGCTCCGAGCGGTGGGCGTGTCTTCGCCGTGTACGCCCCCTTTACATTAGTGAAGACTTGGTCGAGCGTTTTATCTCCTCTCGTAGCTGTGAAGACGTTCTTATTGAAGGCTGGGAGGGAGACTTGAAGATCTACGTGATTCACGTCTCCGCAAACAATAAGTATACATGTAAACGTGTACATATAAAAATTGATCGTTTTGCAGACATGCCTTGTGGGAGTCCACTTCGAGTCTAATCTGGTAATTGCGGACCTCCACGGACTGAAGTACACTTAAGTCTGTGAGAACCTTAAGTGAGATGGTTGCCGGATCAGATCCCGGGCCTTTCTGGGTGGTTAGCATGTCCTCTCCGTGCATGCATGGGTTTTCTCCGGGTACTCTGGTTTCCTCCCACAGACCAAAAACATGCATGTTAGACTGACTGGTAACTCTAAATTGTCTCTAGGCGAGAGACAGAGAGTGAATGGTTGTTTGTCTCATTTGTCTCTGTCCCTGTGATGGACTGGAGACCTGTCCAGGGTGTCCCCCACCTCTCACACAAGCCGTTTTCGCATTGACCAGCCCTTAAAGGCCCGGGTGGCCCCGCCCCGCCCTCTTTCCCGGGTTCAGCGTGTCCGCATTTTCCTTTTTTTCCCCGGCTCCGCCCTCGTTTTGGAACCATCTCCAACGTGGTTCCATCGGACCGCGGCCCGACGGGCCCAGTTTCACGTCATTTACTGCTCACATTTGATTCGTTGTTTGCAGCAGGGGGCTGGACTGCTTCGTGTAGGGGCGAGACCAGAGGGCGTGACTAGCTGCGTGTTGAGTCATCAACTGCGATTTCGCCAGCGCACCTAAAAACACTCTATTTTCATCTAAAAACTACTTTCGAGTGCATAAAAATGATCGGAAACGTGTGTTTATATGCTTAACTTGCTAACTGTAGTGAAAAAACACATGAAAACTCAGTATTTATTTCGTTTTTTCCACAAATTCGCAACCCGGAAGTCCGCTCGTAAATTTCGCCAGGGCACCTAAAAACACACTATTTTCATCTAAAAACTACTTTCGAGTGCATAAAAATGATCGGAAACGTGTGTTTATATGCTTAACTTGCTAACTGTAGTGAAAAAACACATGAAAACTCAGTATTTATTTCGTTTTTTCCACAAATTCGCAACCCGGAAGTCCGCTCGTAAATTTCGCCAGGGCACCTAAAAACACACTATTTTCATCTAAAAACTACTTTCGAGTGCATAAAAATGATCGGAAACGTGTGTTTATATGCTTAACTTGCTAACTGTAGTGAAAAAACACATGAAAACTCAGTATTTATTTCGTTTTTTCCACAAATTCGCAACCCGGAAGTCCGCTCGTAAATTTCGCCAGGGCACCTAAAAACACACTATTTTCATCTAAAAACTACTTTCGAGTGCATAAAAATGATCGGAAACGTGTGTTTATATGCTTAACTTGCTAACTGTAGTGAAAAAACACATGAAAACTCAGTATTTATTTCGTTTTTTCCACAAATTCGCAACCCGGAAGTCCGCTCGTAAATTTCGCCAGGGCACCTAAAAACACACTATTTTCATCTAAAAACTACTTTCGAGTGCATAAAAATGATCGGAAACGTGTGTTTATATGCTTAACTTGCTAACTGTAGTGAAAAAACACATGAAAACTCAGTATTTATTTCGTTTTTTCCAAAAATTCGCATTCTGAGCTTTTCGGTAAGAACTGCCCACCCACGTCAAGTGAATACCCCACCCACTTCAAGGCTTGCTCTCCGGACAGTGCGCAATCAACGAGGGCGGGCCAGAGCTGGCTCTGGGCCAACCAGAGACGAGCGGGACCGGGGAGGGCCGGCAAATGCGAAAACGGCTACAGTGACTGCTGGATAAGGGCACCAGTGACCCCCACGACCCGAAAAGGAAGAAGCGTGTAAAAGATAATGGATGGATGGAGTCGGCCATCTTTTTTGAGACATGGTGTAAGAATGTGTTCCTCTGCTTTTGGCCCAGAGTGCACTCCCTCTCAGACATGATGGCCACAGAGAGACTCCTGTGTCTCCACCCTGCATCCCCTGTGCACCAGACTAGTGCTGTCTCCTCCCATTTATTATTTGACTATCTTTACAAGATATTTTGGAAAGTTTTTTTACATTTTTTATTTTTGATAGAACAGTTGTAGAAATGGCTGTATTTTCTAACAGCCTCGGCCAGCCACTCCTCAGTGAAGCAGTTGAAGTGCAATGAACGCAGAGTACAGGGAGCCCGCGAGTTACGAACGAGTTCCGGACCTAAGGACCGTTCGCAGCTCGATTCTGTCGCAGCTCGGGGGTGAAAATAACGTCTTGTTCGTAGGTCCTGGTTTCGTTCGTACGTCGCGGAAATAACGCTAACGGAGCGCCGCACACAAATTTATCGGCATGAGACTGAACAAGCGGACATACTGGGCCATAAACATGCACAGAACTTTATTTACAAACACTTATCTAACACATTACACCACACATTCATCCATAAACACACACAGTAACTGTACAGCATGTACAGTAGTGTGCAGTAATGTTAAACATTGCTATTCAGCACAGCACATTCAATACTGTAAAATAAAATATAATTTCTTACTTTGAGATGGTCAAAGCCGACATCTTAGGTTGCCATGCGTTGATGTTGTCGGGCCGCCGAGCCACGGCAGCTGCTCGAGGCCTGTGTTAGCTTCTGCTAGCTGCCTGTTAGCCAGGCCATGAGCTGGTGTTCGCGCGGCGGTCCGGCGCGATGACAGAGCGATCGGCGATCGATCCGTGGCTGCTGCTCCAGGCTGAGACACCCACAGAGTTCACAGAGCAATTCCAGCCAGTAATTTATCCATATGAAGCAATCCTGGAACAAACACAGTCCTCACAGCCAGCTACCGGGACAACAGAACTACCTAAAATGGCTGCCGGGGCATTTCTTGGAACGGCCGGAAGTTGCGCAATCATGACAAAAAGTTATAATTTTTATTAAAAATATAATTTATAAAGCCTTTAAAACAACCACAGCTGCAACAAAGTGCTGTACACATGAAATTAATAACATTTAAACACAAAAAAATAAAAAACGATTTTTTGTATTTATATTTTTATTAAATTGTTAAATATGATACATTCGTAGGTCCGGATTGCTGTAGGTCACAGGCGTCGTAGGTCGGGGGTTACCTGTAGTTTAGCTTTTCTCCGAGAACGCCCATGAAGTTCTGACTAATCAAACATTTCTTAGCACATACCCCTGCTAGAAAAAAGTTCTGCAAGCAGTTCGAACCCAGAATGGGTTCTTGGGAGCTGTACAAGAACCAGAAAAACGCAACTTTCATTCAGCAACCACGTCAGCGAGAACAAAGTTTGGCACATCTGATGAAGTATAAATTTACCTTTAGGCATGCGAAACAGTGGGCCATATGTATTGCTTAGAAAAGATGCTAACTTAATTCATGATGTCTAGTTTTTGTAGTCCCAAGACTATAGATGGGAAGACATGTGTAAATCCCTTCCACTCGAAGATATGTGTCTCAGAACAGTGATGTAGGTACATCACATTTAACACAGGCCATGCTTTGAATCTTCTTCCATTGAACTGTGTCAGGCCAAATGTTAACATAATTAAAATTAGGTAACAGATTAAGAATAATCTCAGCTAATACAACAAACAGCTGAACTATTTCATTAAAACTCTACACAAAATCACAAAGAATATGGAATTATGACAACATAAATAGGACAAAATATAAGTTTTAAAGGAGACCACATATAGGTATTTAAAATTTTTATGTTATGTCTGTGTGCTATCTTGACAATATTAATTCATTTTAATACACAAAATAATTCTTAGATAATTAATTATACCCTTTTTAATTCTGCCATTTTTAACTTTCGTTTTGAACGACCGGTTTCTTGAAGTCCACGCCCTTCAACGATCTGTTAACGCCCTCTGTAACAGCCAGTATCTGTAATGTGTTGTTGTTTTAAAATTAGCTCTTTTTTTATTACTCATTTGACTTACTGTTAGTGCTAGCTTAAGATAACTTACCGAAACCCGTCTGAGCGCGCCGCAATTAGCTGCTCCTTTTAGCATGAGACCACCCGAATCCGAAGCTAATGTTAGCTTGTTCCTCTTCCGGTGTTCGCCAGCTTCGCTCGTTGCACGCGGAGATTTTGGGAGTTATCGCTGTTCCAGTCAAGACAACAAAGTTCACCAAGTGTCTCCCGTAAATTAATCAGTAAGGAGAAGGTCCTCGCTGCTGCGAGGGCAGCAGCGAGGCTGTACAATTGAAGCTCCGCTCCATCCGCCAGAAGAGGGTCCCGTTGCCGCTGGTCCCTACGCCGGGGGTCCGCTCGTTTAATTTTTGACGGCTGCGCGTTGGGAGCGATCGCAAATACACTAAAAATTGAACTAAAATATAAAAATAACAATTATACTTTATTTATAAAGCCATTTAAAAAAACCACAGCTGCAACAAAGTGCTGTACACATGAAATTAAGAACATATAAACAAAAGATGAGATGAAATCATGAAAAACAACAGTCATGTGTTTAATACAGAAGTGGGTTGAGCCTAACCAGGGGTTGCTAGGTGAGGGGCTGGACTCAGGTTTGAGGTGATTGGCTACGGCCTGTGACGTCAATAACTGCAGGAAGTGTGAATCCTGGTGTATTTATCAAAAATAAATAAATCTACTTAGAGTAAATAAACCACTGGGTGCATTTTTTTGGCACAAGGACTGTTTTTTTATGAAGTAAATACCCAAAGTTGAGTAAAAAAAACATTAAAAAGTGAATTTTGCATCTGTGGTCCCCTTTAATATTATTACAGGTTTGTGTAATTAGCTGTATAATCTCCCCTAATGCTGGGGTGATACACAATAATCAGATTCCACACACGTGACCTGCAGGGTCAGCAACTGTAATTTCAGAGGTCACTCTGTTGGAGGGTAATCTCTAAAACGGGCCACTTCAGGACGAACTACACACTCCTAATCACAGAGCCGACAGTCTGCAAGAACCAGCTGCTGCTTTGGCAGCATGGGAACAAAATGAGAAGTGCCCAGCAAGAAAAAAACAAGGAATTAGCTTGAAAATCTGCAGCCAGGATGAAGGGTTATCAGAAAATAAGTCAAATGAAGTAAAGCAAAAGAAGGAAAAAGTGAACATATGAGCAGGGAGCTGTGCGAGCTGTATGCATATCTCCTCGTAAAGCAGATATGCTTTATCTGCCAGGAAACAGGAGGCTGCTTCAACAAAAGCCTCTTTTCACAGGTGAAGCCCCCCTGCATTTACTTACAAGACTTTTTACTGCCAGTTTGGCCTTTTTGAAAATGAACCTGAAATGAATATTTCACACATACACACATCTAATGCCCCTTTTCCACCGCTCGACTTGGGTCGGATCAGATCAGCTCAGATCGGCTCAATTCGGGTCGGGTCTAGCCTGGCCCTCGCCTTCCTGCACAGCTCCGCTCAATTCTCATTTGCGAAGTGAAGGACAAGGGTCTGGTTTTAACCAGGCTAGGTCGGGTCACATCTAGTTCTGTTTCCACAGCTTTTTTGTACCCCTTCTGTGCAGATTTTTCTTTTTTTTTTACTAACAGAATGTAATCACAAGATGTTCATGTACAAACAGTAACCTGTTGGAGTTTTTTTAAATAAAAAAAATTATAATTTATTTTCTGAGGTTTGGAAGAAGTCAAAACAAAACAATTTAAATGCAGCAGATTTGACCACTACGTGACATTATTAAGGAACGGTTAAGCTCAGGAACCCTCGTGCTAAACAGTCAGCTAAGAAATATATTTTTATATCTGTTTATTTGGCTACATTTTAAGGAAATACAGCCGCGCACACGCGCGCGCGTGGCAATCCTAGTTTTTAAAATCCTGCAGTTTTGAGCACTACGTGAATTTATTAAGGACATGTTCAGCTGAAGACCCAACTTTGCTATAATTTTAAAAACAAATACCGTATTTTCCGGTGTATAGGTCGCACCTTTTTATGGTTTTTTTCAAGGCCTGCGACCTATACACCGGTGCGACCTATACTGTATATGGCTTGTTATCACTTTCGGCGAAACAACATTTTAAATCCAGCTCATTTCACAATTACGTTCATTTATTAAGGAAAAGTTCAGCTCAGACACATATTTGCTATAATTTTTATCAAACAAATAATTGTTTTTAAGTGTTAATCTTCTTAAAAGCCTTGCTGTGCGCTCCTGTGGCAGACATTTGCAGCAGAGCTAAACGTAGGTGCGACCTATACACCGGTGCGACCTATCTAGGGATTTTTTCCAATATATTGGTGATAATTGGATGGTGCGACCTATACACCGGTGCGACCTATACACCAGAAAATACGGTAATTGTTTTTACCGTGTTAATCATTTACAGTACTTCCGTGTTCGCTCCCTCGCTTCCGTGAAAGTAGCTCCAGTCCACACACATTCCTCACATTCCTCCTCCCGGCGCGCATGAGCGCGGGTCGTCACTGCTCAGAAACGAGACCAGAAATCTGGTGCGGGGCAGCTCGGAATATCCGGTGGTAATGGCGTAAAGTGGGTGTCTGCGACGCACATATTACGTAATAACCGACCCGAGCTGACCGGTGGAAAAGGGGCATAAGTCAGCTGCTAGGCGTGCTACTGAAAACTAATAATAATAATAATTAATTCAATTTATAATGCACTTTTCATTAGTGAAAATCTCAAAGTGCTACACATATATTGAATGCTACACACATTCATAAACCGGTGGCGGCAGACTACCATGCAAGGTGCTTTCCAGTCCTACCGGGAGCAACTCAGGGTTAAGTGTCTTGCCCAAGGACACAACGACACATGGTGCGGGTCCCGGGAGTCGAACCGCCAACTTTCCGATCGGGAGACGACTGCCATTACCACTACACCACTACCGCACTCTCGATCTGTCAAACGTCATGTCCACTCCGGTTCTTTTTGAACAGCATCCCTGCAGGCAGTTGTTGGCTTCACAGAGGGCAGGGAGCCTCTCCCAGTGATGCGAGGCTGGGAATTTGTCATTTTAAAGCATGGGTCAAACGGCCTCTCAGGCTATTGATTGGCTTGTCCTCCCTTATTACTCCTGGGTTATGTATTGCACGCTCCGTCACAGCTGCGACAGCCACAAGCACATTAAACTTGAGCAGCTTCAATCTACTATGAAGTGCCGACATCTACCAGACTGCGTGCTGAACTGGGTGGAGATGAGCTTCCAATCAAGGATGTGACTGTGATGTTTCTCGCTTCTCTGCTTTCTTGAGTTATAATCTACATCCTCGAAGCTGTGGCCAAAAAGTGGATCTAGAACACCAGGGTTTATGTTATAACACTAAATATTTTTTTTAAATCTGCCTTCTTCTGTGAGAGGGTGTTTGTGTGGTTTAAGGAGCACATCGTGCTTATTTATAAGCAGATTTTAATCAAAGTGCTAATGTTTATTTCGATTAAACAATGTTTGAGTTGCTGCACCATCCGTGTCCTTGGCTGCTACCAGGGTGCAAATTATATAGTAACAATGGTCAAGGTCATGTATTAGCGTTACCTGCTTCTTCACTGTCAGGTCTTGGGGGTCACTGGTGCCCATATCCAGCAGTCATCGTGCAAGAGGTGGGGTCAGGTCTCCAGTCCTTCACAGGGACACATAGAGACAAACGAAACAAACAACCATTCACTCTCACTCACACCTAGAGACAATTTAGAGTTACCA
>JBBPBX010039496.1:15991-29853 GCA_038048925.1 Garcialebias charrua
TTTAGAGGACCTGATGAGAAAAGTTATTGGATGTTTAGAGGACCTGACGAGACAAGTTATTGGCTGTTAAGAGGACCTGAGGAGACGAGTTAGATGTGTAGACGAGTTAGATGTTTAGAGGACCTGAGGAGACAAGTTATTGGATGTTTAGAGGACCAGACGAGACAAGTTATTGGATGTTAAGAGGACCTGAGGAGACAAGTTAGATGTTTAGAGGACCTGAGGAGATGAGTTGTTGGATGTTTAGAGGACCTGAGGAGACTAGTTGTGGAATTTTTAGAGGACCTGAGGAAACCAGATGCTGGACGTTTAGAGGACATGGGGAGACGAGTTGTGAAATTTTTAGAGGACCTACGGAAACCAGATGTTGGACGTTAAGAGGACCTGGGGAGATGAGTTGTTGGACGTTTAGAGGACCTGAGGAGATGAGTTGTTGGACGTTTAGAGGACCTGAGGAGCTGAGTTGTTGGACGTTTAGAGGACCTGGGGAGGTGAGTTGTTGAGTGTTTACAGGACCTGAGGAGACGAGTTAGATGTTTAGAGGACCTGAGGAGATGAGTTTTTGGATGTTTAGAGGACCTGAGGAGATGAGCTGTTGAGTGTTTACAGGACCTGAGGAGACGAGTTAGATGTTTAGAGGACCTGAGGAGATGAGTTTTTGGATGTTTAGAGGACCTGAGGAGATGAGTTGTGGAATTTGTAAAGGACCTGTGGAAACCAGATGTTGGACGTTAAGAGGACCTGGGGAGATGAGTTGTTAGGTGTTTAGAGGACCTGAGGAGTCGAGTTGTTGAAAGTTCAGAGGACCTGAGGAGATGAGTTGTTGGACGTTTAGAGGACCTGAGGAGATGAGTTGTTGGACGTTTAGAGGACCTGAGGAGATGATTTGTTGAATTTTTAGAGGACCTGCGGAAACCAGATCAGAATAATGTTTATTGTCATTGCACCGAGGTACAACGAGAACATGTACGTATAGTCGTCCGAAAGATGGGCGGAGTGTACGAAGCTGCTACTATATAAGCGCAACCCTCTTATTCTTATTCAGAATAATATTTTGCTTAGATAAGAAAAGGGAAGAAAAACATGAGGAGAGACAGTATTAAAAAAGATCTCTCACACCGTGTCCTAGCTATCATCAGCTCAATGTCAGGTTCCTCTGTTGTTAGACCCACGTGCAGGCAAGCGAACGAGGCAGGAGTTTAAAATAATAATAATTTATTTTAAACAACGAAACAAAAATGCTGTCAGGGCAGCCAAAAACTTACTCTGGTAAACTGGAGCAAAAACAGGAGAGGACATCAGAGTAGAGAGGAGAGGACTGAATTGTCTGTGTGAACAGAACAATGACCGGGCACAGAGTGGAGGAGAGGAAAGCTTTTTATAAGGCAGAAAGAGAGTGGGTAATGAGTTTAGCTTGGCTGGTGGCTGATGAGACAGGTGTGAATGATTAAGACTGAAAGCTTGAGAACAAAGAGACAGACTGAGGAGTGAGTGGGAAATGACAGAGATGGAATGAGATACACAGAAAACAGAAATCAAAGCTCAGAATAACAAAAGTATGACAGGAGGGGAACACAAATAAACATAAACAAACAGGGACAGAGCCTGACAGGAGGGGAACACAAATAAACATAAACAGACAGGGACAGAGCATGACATAACCCCCTCCCCTCCCCAAGAGGACACAAGAAGACGGAACCCCAAAAACACAAGGCAGACAGGAAAGAACCCGGAAGAAAAACAAACAAACAAGGGAAACAACATCCATGCCCAAGGGATCAGGCGGCCGGCCGGGGGGGTCGTCAAACAGGCTGGAGCACTTCGGGCAGGCAACCAGGAAGCCGTCCATCAAGCAGTGTCACGTTGGGCGGGCGACCGGGAGGCCGTCCATTGCGCAGTGTCACGTCGGGCGGGCGACCGGGAGGCCATCCATCAACGGTAGGAACCAAAACCTCAAGGTCAGGAACGGAGTCTGCAGGAACCAAGACGATGGCGGTTGGTATACGGACATCGCCGGCTGGTAAACATACTACGTCGTCGGCCGATAAACATACTTCGTCGTCGGCCGGTAAACATACTTCGTCGTCGGCCGGTAAACATACGTCGTCGTCGGCCGGTAAACATACTTCGTCGGCGGCCGGTACACTTTCGTCGTCGTCGGCCGGTACACTTCCGACTGGTACACTTCCGTCATCGTCGGCCGGTACACTTTCGTCGTCGGCCGGTACACTTTCGTCGTCGGTGGCCGGTACACTTCCGACTGGTACACTTCCGTCATCGTCGGCCGGTACACTTTCGTCGTCGGCCGGGTCGTCGTCGGCCGGTACACTTCCGTCGTCGTCGGCCAGTACACTTTCGTCGTCGTCGGCCGGTACACTTTCGTCGTCGTCGGCCGGTACACTTTTGTCTGCGACGGCCGGTACACTTTTGTCTGCGACGGCCGGTACACTTTCGTCGTCGTCGGCCGGTACACCCTCGTTGTCAGGACCTTTGTTGTTAGGAACCCCGTCGCCAGGACCCTCGGAGACGTCTTCAGGCGGCGAGACGTAGTCAGGCGGCGAGGAGTAGTCGGGCGCCGTCGAGGAGTAGTCGGGCGCCGTCGAGAAGTAGTCGGGCGCCGTCGAGGAGTAGTCGGGCGCCGTCGAGGAGTAGTCGGCACAGAGACGGTGATGAGACGTCGTTGGGCGCCGAGACGGGCAATGAGACGTCGGTAGACGTCGTTAGACGCCGAGACGGGCGATGAGATGTCGTTGGGCGCCGAGACAGGCGATGAGACGCTGTTGGGCGCCGAGACGGGCGATGAGACGTCGTTGGGCGCCGAGACAGGCGATGAGACGCTATTGGGCGCCGAGACGAGACGTCTTCAGTCGGCGAGTCTTCCGTCGAGAAGTCTTCAGTCGATGAGTCTGTTGTTGAGATGTCATCTTCAGTCGGCGAGTCTGCCATTGTGAAATCTGCAGTCGGCGAGTCTGGCGATGAGACGTCTGCAGTCGGTGAGTCGGTCGTCGAGACGTCTTTAGGCGAGGAGTCGTCTACAGCCGTCGAGGACTCGCGGTCTGCAGTCGATGAGCCGTGGTCTGCAGCCGGTGAGCTGTCATCGGTCTCTGCAACTGAAGGGTCGTCATTGGTCTCTGTAACCAGAAGGTCGTCATCGGTCTCTGCAACCGAAGGGTCGTCATCGGTCTGCAACAGCTGAAGCGTCGTGTCTGCAGCAGCTGAAGCGTTGTGGTCTGCAGCAGCCGAAGCGTTGTGGTCTGCAGCAACCAAATCGTTGTGGTCTGTTACAGCCGAAGTATCATGGTCTGTAGCAGCCGAAGCATCGTGGTCTGCAGCAGCCGAAGCGTCGTGGTCTGCAGCAACCGAAGTGTCATGGTCTGCAGCAGCCGAAATGTCGAGGTCTGTAGCAGCCGAAGCGTCGTGGTCTGCAGCAGCCAAAGCGTAGTGGTCTACAGCAGCCAAAGCATTGTGGTCTGTAGACGGCGAGACCTGAAGAACCGGAGCAGGTGGAGAGAGGGCTTGGGTCCCATGTCGACCTCTCCTTCTGCGGAGGCGAGGAGCAGGGCCGGCAAGTAGGACACTGTTGACACCCACTGAGCAAGATGGCTCCGGATCTGAGGGCGAGACCACAGTGGCTGCACCTTTGCACCAGGCCCCTGCAACAAAACACAACACAAAACAAAAACAAAACACAAATACAACAAAACAAACAAACAAACAAAACAAAGACACACAACACAAAAAACAAAACAAAAAACAAACAAAACAAAAACAAAACACAAAACAACACACAACAAATAAAAAACAAAACACAACACAAAAAACAAAACACACAACACAAAAACAAAACACAACACAAAAACCAAAACACAACACAAAAACAGAACAAAAACAAAGCAACACAACAAACAAAGCAACACAACAAAAAACACAAAAAAACAACACACACAAAAAAACACAAAAAATAAATAAATAAAACAACACAAAAAACAAAACAAAAAACACAACACAAAAAACAAAACACAACACACAAAACAAAAAACAAAACAAAAACAAAACACAACAAAACAAACAAAAAAAAACAAAACACAAATACAACAAAACAAACAAACAAACAAAACAAAGACACACAACACAAAAAACAAAACAAAAAACAAACAAAACAAAAACAAAACACAAAACAACACACAACAAATAAAAAACAAAACACAACACAAAAAACAAAACACACAACACAAAAACAAAACACAACACAAAAACCAAAACACAACACAAAAACAGAACAAAAACAAAGCAACACAACAAACAAAGCAACACAACAAAAAACACAAAAAAACAACACACACAAAAAAACACAAAAAATAAATAAATAAAACAACACAAAAAACAAAACAAAAAACACAACACAAAAAACAAAACACAACACACAAAACAAAAAACAAAACAAAAACAAAACACAACAAAACAAAAACACANGGACTGAATAAACGAAAACACATCTGGATGGAGCAGATGTTGCTCTGAGGACTGAATAAATGAAAACACATATGGGTGGAGCAGATGTTGCTCTGAGGCCTGCATAAATGAAAACACATCTGGATGGAGTAGATGTTGCTCTGAGGCCTGAATAAATGAAAACACATCTGGATGGAGCAGATGTTGCTCTGAGGCCTGAATATATGAAAACACATCTGGGTGGAGCAGATGATTCACTGAGGTCTGAATAAATGAAAACACATCTGGATGGAGCAGATGTTGCTCTGAGGCCTGCATAAACACATCTGGATGGAGCAGATGTTGCTCTGAGGCCTGCATAAATGAAAACACATCTGGATGGAGTAGATGTTGCTCTGAGGCCTGAATAAATGAAAACACATCTGGATGGAGCAGATGTTGCTCTGAGGCCTGCATAAATGAAAACACATCTGGATGGAGCAGATGTTGCTCTGAGGCCTGCATAAATGAAAACACATCTGGATGGAGCAGATGTTGCTCTGAGGCCTGCATAAATGAAAACACATCTGGGTGGAGCAGATGTTGCTCTGAGGCCTGCATAAATGAAAACACATCTGGATGGAGCAGATGTTGCTCTTAGGTCTGAATAAATGAAAACACATCTGGATGGAGCAGATGTTGCTCTGAGGCCTGAATATATGAAAACACATCTGGGTGGAGCAGATGATTCACTGAGGTCTGAATAAATGAAAACACATCTGGATGGAGCAGATGTTGCTCTGGGGCCTGAATGAATTAAAACACATCTGGGTGGAGCAGATGATTCACTGAGGTCTGAATTAATGAAAACACTTCTGGATGGAGCAGATGTTGCTCTGAGGCCTGCATAAATGAAAACACATCTGGATGAAGCAGATGTTGCTCTGGGGCCTGAATGAATTAAAACACATATGGGCAGAGCAGATGTTGCTCAGAGGCCTGCATAAATGAAAACACATCTGGATGAAGCAAATGTTGCTCTGGGGCCTGAATAAATGAAAACACATCTGGATGGAGCAGATGTTGCTCTGAGGACTGAATCAATGAAAACACATCTGGATGGAGCAGATGTTGCTCTGAGGCCTGCATAAATGAAAACACATCTGGGTGGAGCAGATGTTGCTCCGAGGCCTGCATAAATGAAAACACATCTGGATGGAGCAGATGTTGCTGAAAACACATCTGGATGGAGCAGATGTTGCTCCGAGGCCTGCATAAATGAAAACACATCTGGATGGAGCATATGTTGCTCTGAGGCCTGAATAAATGAAAACACATCTGGATGGAGCAGATGTTGCTCTGAGGCCTGAATAAATGAAAACACATCTGGATGGAGCAGATGTTTCTCCGAGGCCTGCATAAATGAAAACACATCTGGATGGAGCAGATGTTGCTCTGTGGCCTGAATGAATTAAAACACATCTGGGTGGAGCAGATGATTCACTGAGGTCTGAATAAATGAAAACACATCTGGATGGAGCAGATGTTGCTGAAAACACATCTGGATGGAGCAGATGTTGCTCCGAGGCCTGCATAAATGAAAACACATCTGGATGGAGCATATGTTGCTCTGAGGCCTGAATAAATGAAAACACATCTGGATGGTGCATATGTTGCTCTGAGGCCTGAATAAATGAAAACACATCTGGATGGAGCAGATGTTTCTCCGAGGCCTGCATAAATGAAAACACATCTGGATGGAGCAGATGTTGCTCTGTGGCCTGAATGAATTAAAACACATCTGGGTGGAGCAGATGATTCACTGAGGTCTGAATAAATGAAAACACATCTGGATGGAGCAGATGTTGCTCTGGGGCCTGAATGAATTAAAACACATATGGGCAGAGCAGATGTTGCTCCGAGGCTTGCATAAATGAAAACACATCTGGATGGAGCAGATGTTGCTCTGGGGCCTGAATAAATGAAAACACATCTGGATGGAGCAGATTTTGCTATGAGGACTGAATAAACGAAAACACATCTGGATGGAGCAGATGTTGCTCTGAGGACTGAATAAATGAAAACACATCTGGATGGAGCAGATGTTACTCTGAGGCCTGCATAAATGAAAACACATCTGGATGGAGCAGATGTTGCTCCGAGGCCTGCATAAATGAAAACACATCTGGATGGTGCATATGTTGCTCTGAGGCCTGAATAAATGAAAACACATCTGGATGGAGCAGATGTTTCTCCGAGGCCTGCATAAATTAAAACACATCTGGATGGAGCAGATGTTGCTCTGTGGCCTGAATGAATTAAAACACATCTGGTTGGAGCAGATGATTCACTGAGGCCTGAATAAATGAAAACACATCTGGATGGAGCAGATGTTGCTCTGAGGCCTGCATAAATGAAAACACATCTGGATGGAGTAGATGTTGCTCTGAGGCCTGCATAAATGAAAACACATCTGGATGGAGCAGATGTTGCTCTGAGGCCTGCATAAATGAAAACACATCTGGGTGGAGCAGATGTTGCTCTGAGGCCTGCATAAATGAAAACACATCTGGATGGAGCAGATGTTGCTCTTAGGTCTGAATAAATGAAAACACATCTGGATGGAGCAGATGTTGCTCTGAGGCCTGAATATATGAAAACACATCTGGGTGGAGCAGATGATTCACTGAGGTCTGAATAAATGAAAACACATCTGGATGGAGCAGATGTTGCTCTGGGGCCTGAATGAATTAAAACACATCTGGGTGGAGCAGATGATTCACTGAGGTCTGAATTAATGAAAACACTTCTGGATGGAGCAGATGTTGCTCTGAGGCCTGCATAAATGAAAACACATCTGGATGAAGCAGATGTTGCTCTGGGGCCTGAATGAATTAAAACACATATGGGCAGAGCAGATGTTGCTCAGAGGCCTGCATAAATGAAAACACATCTGGATGAAGCAAATGTTGCTCTGGGGCCTGAATAAATGAAAACACATCTGGATGGAGCAGATGTTGCTCTGAGGACTGAATCAATGAAAACACATCTGGATGGAGCAGATGTTGCTCTGAGGCCTGCATAAATGAAAACACATCTGGGTGGAGCAGATGTTGCTCCGAGGCCTGCATAAATGAAAACACATCTGGATGGAGCAGATGTTGCTGAAAACACATCTGGATGGAGCAGATGTTGCTCCGAGGCCTGCATAAATGAAAACACATCTGGATGGAGCATATGTTGCTCTGAGGCCTGAATAAATGAAAACACATCTGGATGGAGCAGATGTTGCTCTGAGGCCTGAATAAATGAAAACACATCTGGATGGAGCAGATGTTGCTCTGAGGCCTGAATAAATGAAAACACATCTGGATGGAGCAGATGTTGCTCTGAGGCCTGAATAAATGAAAACACATCTGGATGGAGCAGATGTTGCTCTGAGGCCTGAATAAATGAAAACACATCTGGATGGAGCAGATGTTGCTCCGAGGCCTGCATAAATGAAAACACATCTGGATGGAGCAGATGTTGCTCTGAGGCCTGAATAAATGAAAACACATCTGGATGGAGCAGATGTTGCTCCGAGGCCTGCATAAATGAAAACACATCTGGATGGAGCAGATGTTGCTCTGAGGCCTGAATATATGAAAACACATCTGGGTGGAGCAGATGTTGCTCTGAGGCCTGAATAATTATGCTACAACTCCTGATTTTCTAATGCACCTCCAATCAGAGAGGCAGGCTTCTCACACCAGGCTGGATGGACTCTCTAACATCTGTGGGCTGGAAACACAACCTCAGATTTGGACCTGTCTGACCTCAGAACAGTTCTGGACTTCACCTTGGTCCATCTGAAGTCAGTTCTGGTCCAGAGAAGATAACAGGACATTGTTCACATCTGGCTTCAACTTTGTCTCATAGAGCTTTAAGAAGCATCTGTGGCTGAATAGTTTGTGAACAGAACCGGACATGGTTTTAAAGAAGTGGACCCTGAGGGCCTCGTCCTCTGAGCTCAGGTTTCTTCAGCTTCTTGATGTTTTTCAGGACCTGTAGGTGGTGGGACGTTTAATTTTTTACCGGTTTTCTATCAGGCAACTTTAGTTTGAAATTCTTTCATTCTTATTTAGACTTTCTTCACAGATTGCTGAACCTGTGCCCATTTTTACCTCAGAGATCCAGCCTCTCTAAAAGCATATTTCATCAGGCAGTCAGGATGCTAAACACTCTGCCTGCTCTGCCCCCCCTCCCATTTGAACTGCCTTAACACTAAAACTTTCTCACACATTACCACACAACACAAAGATTTTAACACTGGACTCTGTGTCATCAAACGGGTTATTCACTAAACTCTCGGTCATGTGCTCATACAGTTTGCACTACTTCTCATACTTGCACTAATGTTTGTATTACATCACTGCCTATAATCATAATACTGTTTACATTCTCTGTTTACATTTATTAATACTGTTTACTTTTATTACTACTGCTTACATGTAATTACTACTGTTTACATTTACACTACTCTAATATCTACACCACTGCTGATACATATACAGTGTGCTCTGAACGGTCTTATTTAGGGATGCCCAATGTGCCTTACTGCATATGCCACTTTTTGCCTCTATAACAACATCAACTACTACCTCATACATATACTGTGTACATTAACTCATACGCTGCTTTGCCACTTTGCAAATGTCAATGCTAGAAACCTTTAGTTTATTTTAGTTATACTTTTTATACTCTTTTTTTATACTAGTATGCAAAAACTCAGGACAGTATTATGTTCATTAAATGTTTAATGTTTTAGTTTTAGAGTTGGTGTAAATTTTCATACTCTTATACCACTATGCAAAAAACTCAGGACAGTGTTAGTTTTACTATTTTATGCTTATGTCTATTATTATATGTTTCAGTGTTTCAATGTTTAGATGTTTACTGTTGCACCGAGGGACTGAGAGAAACGCAATTTCGGTCCTGTGTATGTCCTGTACAGTACATATTGCAGATCTGACAATAAAGTTGACTTTGACTTTGACTTTGACTTATATCCAGTCCTCTGATTGACCTGTTTACCTCATGTGTTGCTAAATGTTCCTCCAGCTGGTTCTTCTTTTTGTTGCCCCTGTCAGGGTTCAGGTTTTTGGTTTCAGAATTCAGCCAGACAACGAAAGTGTAAAAACAAAGGAAACAATCTTCAATGTTTTGCAGCTGCTGGAGAAAGTAGTAGTTGTGGTAACACGTCTTCACAGCTGGTGGGGTGAGAGCCACCTGTAAGAGTATGGAGAGATTACATCACCGTAACTACCATACCATACAATTTTATTTATAGAGCACTTAAAACAGTGACAAGGCCAACCAAAGTGCTGTACAAACAGAAAGACAGGCAACACACAAAGCAAAATACAAAATGGAGTAAAATCAAAATATAGACATAAAAGCATTGAATATAATAAATATAACTACTAACCCATGTGAAGCATGCAGGTTCAAACACAGATCATCTGGTGTTGAAAGCTACGGAATAGTAGTAAGTTTTAAAGCGGGATTTGAAAACAGAGAAGGAGAAGGCCTGCCTGACAAGCAGAGGTAACTAGATGCAGGACAGCAGTGGAGGATGGCTGTAATTAACATGGTCCGTGGGGCAACCCAAAAGTGAGGTCTGAGAAACGAAGCTGGGGTCATGCACAGGTAGTCAGAGGTCCAGAAACAAGTCCAATGGGCAATCCGTAACTCCAAAATCTGTAAGGCATAAAACATAGTCATACCAGGGTTAGAAGGGCAGCGCAGCATCAGATAAGGAGCCGGCAGAGCGATAAATCCTAAAGACAAGGTATGAGATTGAATTCAAAGAACAAGGCTTGAGAGTCAGGCTTGAACATGAACAGGAACAAGATGGCTGGATATCATAAACCAAGAATTGTATGATAATCTGGTGGCAAGGAGTGGTGAGAGGAGTCCTTAAATATGGACATGAACAGGTGCTGTGAATAAGTGTTGATGATCAGAGGGTGAAGAGTGGGCGTGGCAGAACAACAGAGATGTGATCATGGCATGAAGATGCAGAAACATGAACAGATGGGCAGCACGCTGAAACTGGTAGTCATGACAGCACAGCCCAATCCTGTTTGTAGTGTTGGTGCCATCAAGTTCAGTTTTTTTTTTTTTATCTAAAAAAAAAAAGCTGTAGTAAGCTGCTACTACTGCAACTTAATACTTAACTCAAAAGTATTATACTGCAGGTGATATTTATGGGTGGTGGTACTAAAGCATATTTTGTTTTAATATTACTCTCCACAAACCGCAAAGGCAGCAATTTTTCAGCTTGTGTGATTGTTTATTTAATGGTAGTAAATAGCTTGTCAATTTTATGACAGGTTCTAGTGAAACTCTACGAATGTAATAATTAAATGGAAAATTTAATTTTTGAAGTCAAAACATTTCAAGATCACTGCGTGGATTTCAGATGCGTTTCATTCAACTTTTATTTATACAGGATAGTCTCATTGAGCCACAAGGACTCATTTACAAGAGAGACATGTAACCTGCAACATTAACACAGAAATGATAACTTCAGCATCTAAAAAAGCTAAGTCTGGTCCTCTGGACATTCAAAAAAACAAAACAAAACAAAGCAAAAAAATTGTAGAAACGTTTCGTCTTTCGTCCGAAAGACTTCCTCAGTCTGAGCTGCTGTATTCAGCTCAGTCTTATAAATAGCACCCTCTCACAGTGGATCACCGAGTTGGCTGAAGAAGAGTTTAAATATCTGGGTGTCATTTTAGATTCCCACCTTAACTTTGAGGCTCACATTAGGAAAATGTTTAAAACCATTAAGACAAATATAAATTGTTTTCGTCTTATAAGATCTTGTTTATGTGGAAAATCTGCTCAGTTGTACCTTCATGCCATGATTATGTCTCATTTCTCATACTGTGTCACTGTCTGGAGCCACGCAACTCAATCGGCTTTAAAACCTATGAGGATGTTGTACTCACAAGCACTGAAAGTTCTAGACCAAAAACCATTGAAGTGGCACCACTGTAAAATACTTGATAAATATAACCTATTAAGCTTTGACAATTTTTTAAAATTTTCTTGTTTAAAATTAACTTTTAAATGTATTAATGGTCTTGTCCCTGAACTGGTGAGCAGAATGATTTTAAAAGTCAGCAGCTCAGGAGTTGCAACAAGAGGTGCAGTTGATGGAGACTGTAAACCTACAAAATACAAAACATCATTTGGTCAATGCTCCTTCTCATTTAAAGGTCCTCATATCTGGAACAGTTTACCATCAGCAATAAAAACATTGACTGATCTTAGAGGTTTTAATTCACAGGTGAAAAAATGGTTGAAACAAAACCAAATCTGTGAACACTGAACCCCATAGGGACAGAGGAGCAGCTGTGTGTGTGAGGGAACTGTTTAATCCATTTAAACTTAATTAAATTTTAATTTTATTTTAGATGTTTTTATATAGGGAACTGTTTAATCTTAATTAAATTTTAATTTTATTTTAGCTGTTTTTATATAAAAGTCCAACCAAGGACTGGGTTTGCAAATTAGCCTGTGGCTAGAAAACCTGTGTACAAAACAACGGTTGCTTCGTTTTTAACATGTAACATTGTTTATTGTGCTGTCCTTGTTCAAATAAACTTGAATGAATGAATGAATGACAGCCGAAACCAGCTGCTCACATGATCAAGGATGACCATCAGCCTAACAATGGATCGTTAGCACCCTTATGGTTGTTTGCTATTCACAGAGGGTGAGTGATACTAGCAATAACAGCATTGTAAGAGGGGGACAGTTGAACCCGGAGGCCTCCACCTCTGTTTAATGATGGACGGTTTCTTTTCACAAAGATGGCCTCCTTTACTCCTCTCTCAAACCATCGTTCCTCTCTATCAAGGATGTGAACATCTTCATCCCTGAAAGAGTGACCGCTGGCCTGGAGATGAGTGTAGACTGCAGAGTCCTGACCTGATGATGTTGATCTTCTGTGCTGGGCCATCCTTTTGGCCAGTGGCTGTTTAGTTTCCCCGATATAAGACTGAATGACCAGACTTAGCTTTTTTAGATTTTTCTACCTAGATTATTGAGCATGCATCAGGATAACTCCAGCAGTCGTTACATATATTCATCTATGTTGTGTTGTAGCAACTAAACTTATGTAATCAGGGTCCACAGAACACAATGCACAATGTTTCTCATCAAAACTGGCATTAAATATTGGTGTCAAACTTCTGTCTCTATTAGCAAAATATGTTGTGAACAACCAGACAAGTTTTAATGACATTCTCAGAAAGGAATCACCGGCTCACTGTCTGCAAATTTTTCTTTTTGGGATTCAGCCTAGTTCAAAATGGCTGCTACATCTAACTGACTTTACAAACACAAAAACAAGTTTTATAAATATCTAATTAAATTGATCATAAACTCCAGCAGGTTGCTTCACTCTGTGTCTTCTGGAATCCCGTACACACGGATGTTGTTGGGCAACCGTGGCACAGTGATAATGGCAGTCGACCCCTGATCGGAAGGTTGGAGGTTCGAATCCCGCGTCCGCCCACCATGTGTCGGTGTGTCCCTGGGCAAGACACTTAACCCTGAGTTGCTCCCGGTAGGTCTGGATGGCGCCTTGCAAGGCAGGCTACCACTACCGGTGTATGAATGTCTGAATGAATGGGTGGATGGCTGGTATTGTAAAGCGCTTTGGGGCTCCTCACAGGGGGCTGGAAAGCGCTATATAAATAAGCTCCATTTACCATTTACCATTTGTTCCTGCGTGCACGTGCTTCCAAATCAGTTAGTTTGGCTTGAAGTTTATCTTGGTTATTTGAAGTTTGACACAGCACCTCTTTCGCCGCTGCGGTCCTCTCCTCCACTACTGCTACGTGTTGTAGTGACTCCTCCGCCTTTTTATAATTCTCCTTTACATCCGACGTTATTTTGTTTAATTTTTTATTAATCTCCTCTTGAAAACTTTTTAAGTCTCTCTTCATATCAGCGGATAATTCATCATGGAAGCGGTTCAGCTCTTCCTTCACATCAGCGCGGATGGCTATTACCTCTTTGTGAATAGCTCCGATGCTGGCTTGAAGTTTATCCATAACTAGGTGTGGCTCCGGTGCGTCTTCCTCGACTGATGCTTTAAAAGTTTCCTCATCCGTCTCTTGTTGCGGTTTTGATTTCTCGTTACCTTTTATTGTCTTTACCCTTTTCATCATGAAATAATTGATTTTTGAATGTTAAATCAGCTTTAGAAAAGAGGATTTAGCAAACCGAGCTGGGAGCGCTGGTTCAAACGCGTCTGCTCACCTCCACGTCATCACCGTAAGTCCCTAAACAAAACGAAATTGTACCGATCGATTTCATCAAGGCCGAGCTGTCACTCCAGGACATTGATTTAGACATACAGCGCTGCCACC
>JBBPBX010039497.1:12927-29853 GCA_038048925.1 Garcialebias charrua
CCCCCACACACACACACACACATACACATCATTTGCTCTAAATGACTTTGTTTTATGGGCAGATGATGACAAAGAAATAAATCATAACCTGTTAAACATTTAGAGTGTGCGTCATGTGGGGTTAAGCAGTCTTTGGATGGAGGAGGACTCTGGGGAGGGCTTTATTCCAAGACAAATAATATCCTACATCAAGCCTTGTTTTTAAAACTATCCCCGAGGCCCACTTAAAAAAATACCATAGCCCTTTTTTCCAGATCCAGGGACTTTTTAACTCTGGGAGCGGCTTCTACTTCTCTTTCTGTTATTAAAGAAAATTCTCTGCCGTGGGATGACAAATACTTTTCTGAACTGCTTATTAGTTTGCAAAGATTCATTGAATATCCGCTCATTCTCAATCAGTTCATCTGGACAGTTTCTTTTTAGTAGACGAAGCCCTCTGGAGTGAGGGTGAAACGTTTCTACTAAAAAGAAACTGTCCAGATGAACTGATTGAGAATGAGCGGATTTGATACCTGGACTATTGAGAATTAACTTTCTTGTCATTCATTGAATATATTTCATAAATGAAACATTCAGACCTAAGTGGATTGTATAGCTATAAATTTTGTTTTGTGTGTGTGTGTGTGTGTGTTTTGTTTGGCTCGTTTCTTTAAATCGTAATACTGTGCATTGCCATGTCACAGCCTGATGTCTAATTTAGACTTCCTGTTGAAGCTGCTACATTCAGGGCTTGTCATGCTTGTTTGACATGAGACAACAGTGACTGTGAGCCAGGTGTGTGAACAAAATCTACTTGTACTGTACTAGTGAATTTATTTTACTTCCACATATACACACATTTTGAGTCCCTAGTTTAGAGCTTAGCTGTAATTATTATCATTATTAGTTTTACATTTTAAGGTACCATATTTCCGGTCTATATGCCGCTACTTTTTTCAAACACCGTAACTTATACAATGTTGCGGCTAATTTATAGATTTGTTTTTTGACGGGCGAACAAGCTTCCTGCCATCAAAATACAGGTAGTCCCTGACTTACGAGCGCTCTGACCTACGAGGTTCCGGACTTACGAGCTGGTGAATTTTTGGAAAAAACGCAAAAAATAACGAGTTTTTCTGTGATTTTTCACCACAGTTCGTTAGCTAAACATGTGGACACACGTTTCCGATCATTTTTATGCACTCGTAAGCAGTTTTTCGATGAAAAACGAGTGTTTGTAGTCGCGCTAGCAAAACCGTTCCAACTTACGAGCGAAATTCCGGACTTACGAGACACGTGGCGGCCGTTCCAAGTTACGAATTTTCGCTTTACGAGCGCCTCGGAGGAACGGAACTCGCTCGTAAGTCGGGGACTACCTGTATTAGTTTCGTCACACCTGAGCCCTCACATAGCTGCCCAATACACCTCTCTCTTGGGTGGGGCCTTGAGACTACCTGTATAAATAAAAGTAAAACAAACACAAAAATCTGACCAATGAAACGGAAAGGGGGATTCCCCTACATGCACAGAGCATGTGAGTCTCCCAAGCGGTGAGGTGGCCTTGGCGTAGTGGTAATGGCAGTCGTCCCCCGATCAGAAGGTTGAAGGTTCGAATCCCAGTTCCCTAGCCTGGTTAAAACCAGACCCTTGTCCTTCACTTCGCTTTGTACTAGGGTCTGGGACTTCTCTCATAGACAAGGATTTCTCCGGTCAGATTTTTGACCGGACCAATCAGAGAACAGAAGGCGGAGTTTTGTTAGTTTAGCCTGGCGAGGTCCAGGCTATTCAGATAAATAGCTCAGAAACCACTCGGTGGATATTTTTTCTGCTACCAGTGTGTAATTATATGGCTCTAATTTACTGACTGTTGGCCTAGATTAAACATTTGAGATAAAATTCGATTTTTTATAATTTATTTTCGTAGCGCACCCGAGGCTGTTTGGAAAATGTCAAACCGAAACTATTTAAATCCAGCAGATTTGACCATTTCGTGAATTGATTTAGGAACTGTTAAGCTCAGGAACACTTCTGATATAACGTCAGCTAAGAAATATATTTTTTCTCAGCAAAGAAATAATAGTTTTTTACCTTGTTTTCATGAAAATTCCTTTGTGGCGGCAGCCATTTTAACTGACGACGTCAGTTGACGTCGTTCAAAACTCCGCCTTCTGTTCTCTGATTGGTCCGGTAATCCGCCTTCTGTTCTCTGATTGGTCCGGTCAAAAATCTACAGGAGAAATCCTTGTCTATGAGTGAAGTCCCAGACCCTACAAAGCGAAGTGAAGGACAAGGGTCTGGTTTTAACCAGGCTACCAGTTCCCCACACCATGTGTCGTTGTGTCCCTGGGCAAGACACTTAACCCCGAGTTGCTGCCGGTAGGACTGGATAGCGCCTTGCATGGCAGTCTACCGCTACCGGTGTGTGAATGTGTGTATGAATGGGTGGATGGTTGGTATTGTAAAGCGCTTTGGGGCCCCTCATAGGGGGCTGAAAGCGCTATATAAATAAGCTCCATTTACCATTTGCCAAGCAATTTTTGATCTGCGGAGTAGCTTGAGTAATATGATGATAGTGATCAATGACTTACTGGTAGGCTACTGTTTTTTATTTTATTTTAACCAGCCATGTTACTGACACTCTGCAGAAAATAAACATTTACTGTTAATGTGTATGTTACCGATACGTATTGTAGCATTCTGCGTTTCATTTTGGTTAACTACTGGTCACATGACCTCAGAGAGAGGTTCTGGAGGACAGTCTGGGAGCGCAGATGCTGCAGTCATTATTATCATCAAGCTGCTAGCAGGGGCCTGCTAACAAGACCTGCTAATAAGATTCTCCATCAACCTGCAAACGCTGTACGGACCCGTTGGGTTCCTCGGGCAAACCTGGGATGTTCTCTGTCTGCTGGACCCGGTTCTGGACTGCGGTCTGTGAGGGCAGCTGCTGCGGTCCTTATTACCATCAAGCTGCTGACCGGATATGCTAACAAGACCTACTAAGCTGCTAACAAGACCATGCTGCTAACTGAACAAAACCCTGATGTTGAAAAAAACCTTACTGCCAACCAAATTACACTGTAGATGTTTTTCTTTTTCAACTTTAGCGCCTTGTTTGTTATTATTTTATTAGTATTTTTTAATATGTTTATAGTATTTTTTTTGCATGCTTTGGTATTTCTTGTTGTTTCTTTGTTTGTTTTTGGTGAGTTGAGACGGTTCTTCTCGTCCTCAGCATTTCATTGCACTGTTGACCTTGTGTTGATTTGGCATATGACAAATAAACCTAATCTAACCTACCTTGTTACTGCTGTTTGGGGTTCAGCCTAACCCAGTATGGAGGGTGACCGAACTCTACAGACCCACTTGGTTCTACGGGAGAACCTTGGCTGTTCTCTGTCTGCCCAACCCGGTTCTGGAGGGCAGTCTGGGAGACAGCTGATGCAGTCCTTATTATCATCAAGCTGCTGACGGGCCCTGCTAACAAGACCTGCTAACACTGCTAACAAGACCATGCTGCTGACCGAACCACACTGCTAACAGTATCATGCTGCTAACTGGACCATGTTACTAAGATACCTTCACTATCATCAGAACCACTCTGCTAATTGTACCATGCTACTCTAGATTTATTTCTTTTTCACCTTTGATGCCTTGTTTCTGTATTTTTGTTGCATGCTTCGAATAAATCCTGTTTATGTTAGTTTTGGGATCGGCTCCGAGCCCGACTCCGATCGCATTAAGCGTGTAAATTATAGCCGAAACGAACCTATGAGAATCGTGCTGCTGTTGTTCGGTGTATTGTTTTGCACTATTAGTGATTAGCGTATATCTTAGATCTTTTAGCATACTGTTAGGCATTCGATTAGCGTATATCTTAATTCATATCTTAGATCCTTCTGTACTGTTTCTTTTTAGACTTTATTGCTATTGCTGGTTGTAACTGGGACCCTGTGTACACAATTTCATTCCACCTCATGTACCACATGTGAATGGCAACAAAGAAACTTGAATTCTTGAATCTGTGAAGAGGAAAGTAGAGTGGAGCTGCACTTACAAATGGCAAAATGGCATTAGAGAGCATACCAGGATCATCCTCCAGTGTAAAAGAGGCCTTAAGAAATGTGGAAATTGAATACCAGCAAATAATTGTATATTTAGTTCTTGAAATGTATTGCCTGAAAAAAGTGCTCTACATAAAAAATGGAATTAAGTCACTTCCCACTTGGAGTGAAGGATAACAAGCTAGTGCTGCAAAAGCACACAACTTGTCAAGCCCAGTTAACTGCACCACACAGATCTGAGCTTAGGACTGTGGAATCTTCCTCTCAATGTCTCCTTGGAAACTTTCACAGGAAGACACGTGAATACAAAATGTTTCAGATAAAACATTTTTTAATAACCTCCACATGTGTAGGACATTTGCCTTAAGCATCATTTAGATGATGGACTCATATCATACACATCTGGACACGAAGGACTCCTATGTTAGAATGTTGTTCATCGACTTCAGCTCGGCATTTAACACCATCATCCCCCAACAGCTCATCCTTAAACTGGACAGTCTGGGGCTGAACACCTCAATGTGTAACTGGCTGCTAGACTTCCTGACCGGGAGACCACAGACAGTACGGGTCGGGAGTAACACATCTAGCACCATCACATTGAACACAGGGGCCCCACAAGGATGTGTGCTGAGCCCCCTTCTATTCACCCTGCTAACACACGACTGCACACCATCGTACAGCTCCAACCACTTCATCAAGTTTGCGGACGACACAACAGTGGTGGGTCTCATCAGCAACAACGATGAGACGGACTACAGGAACGAGGTGAGCCGCCTGGCCTTGTGGTGCGGACACAACAATCTCACTCTCAACGTGGAGAAGACAAAGGAGATTGTTGTGGACTTCAGGAAGAAGGATGCCCAACATGCCCCTCTGACCATCAACAGCACCGCAGTGGAGAGAGTAGACAGCACCAAGTTCCTGGGAGTGCACGTCTCAAAGGACCTGTCCTGGAGCAGGAACACTGCAGCACTGGCAAAGAAGGCTCACCAGCGTCTCTACTTTCTCCGCAAGCTGAAAAGGGCTGGAGCTTCAACCCCCATCATGAGCACCTTCTACAGAGGTGCCATAGAAAGTGTCCTGACCAGCTGCATCACTGTGTGGTTTGGTGCATGTACTGCATCCTGCCGCAAGAGCCTCCAGCGCATTGTGAGAGCAGCTGAGAAGATCGTGGGCACCTCCTTGCCCTCACTGCAGGACTTACACAGCAAACGCCTCACTCGGAAAGCCCACCGCATGGCAGGTGATCCCACACACCCACTACACAGCTGCTTCAGACTGCTGCCATCAGGGAGGAGACTGAGGAGTCTCCAGGCTCGAACCAGCAGACTGAGAGACAGCTCTGTTCATCAGGCAGTCAGGATGCTAAACACTCTGCCTGCTCTGCCCCCCCTCCCATTTGAACTGCCTTAACACTAAAACTTTCTCACACATTACCACACAACACAAAGATTTTAACACTGGACTCTGTGTCATCAAACGGGTTATTCACTAAACTCTCGGTCATGTGCTCATACAGTTTGCACTACTTCTCATACTTGCACTAATGTTTGTATTACATCACTGCCTATAATCATAATACTGTTTACATTCTCTGTTTACATTTATTAATACTGTTTACTTTTATTACTACTGCTTACATGTAATTACTACTGTTTACATTTACACTACTCTAATATCTACACCACTGCTGATACATATACAGTGTGCTCTGAACGGTCTTATTTAGGGATGCCCAATGTGCCTTACTGCATATGCCACTTTTTGCCTCTATAACAACATCAACTACTACCTCATACATATACTGTGTACATTAACTCATACGCTGCTTTGCCACTTTGCAAATGTCAATGCTAGAAACCTTTAGTTTATTTTAGTTATACTTTTTATACTCTTTTTTTATACTAGTATGCAAAAACTCAGGACAGTATTATGTTCATTAAATGTTTAATGTTTTAGTTTTAGAGTTGGTGTAAATTTTCATACTCTTATACCACTATGCAAAAAACTCAGGACAGTGTTAGTTTTACTATTTTATGCTTATGTCTATTATTATATGTTTCAGTGTTTCAATGTTTAGATGTTTACTGTTGCACCGAGGGACTGAGAGAAACGCAATTTCGGTCCTGTGTATGTCCTGTACAGTACATATTGCAGATCTGACAATAAAGTTGACTTTGACTTTGACTTTGATATTGTTCCAGACTGAGGTGACTACCTGCTATTGGGGTTACCAGACAGCAGACACTTTAGCTTCAGGACTGTGATAATAATTGTCACATTAGGACACAGAGAACCCCTGTGTCAGACATAAGTGGGGGATGGACAGAGAACACAGACATCTGTTCTTTCCACTGGAAATTGTTTCAGGGCAAAATAAGCCTTTCATAATATTTTACCCAGAGCGAGGGAGGTGAAATTAACAGTTGTACATGAATATGTTCTTAAATATGTATTCAGTTGCTTAGTGTGCATTATGACACATACAACAAAAAGACCAAGGTTTGGGAGTACAGTATGTCTGATAAATAAAGAATAATAAAATACACTCTGCATTAACATTTTAAAAGCTCACTACACTACTGTGACTTAAAGAAGAAATTTGTGAAGTATCCCTGAGTGAATCAGAATAACCAGCAGCATTGGCATCTGAAGTATTTGTAATGTGGGTGTTCTCCTAGAAAATTTTGAATAATCTAGATGCAATTTCCTTCATTCTGGTGTATTTCAACGGGTTGTTAAACATCTACGTTTAACCTGCATAAGTAAACACTTTGTTCAGTAACTATTTTAGAGAGCACGGCACAAGAAGTAGCCTGACCAACAGCTCTCCTCCATGATCAAGGAAGACCATCAGCCTAACGATGGATCGTTAGCACCCTGATGGTTGTTTGCTATTCACAGAGGGCTGAGTGATACTAGCAATAACAGCATTGTAAGAGGGGGACAGTTGAACCCAGAGGCCTCCACCTCTGTTTAATGATGGACTTACAAAGATGGCCTCCTTTACTCCTCTCTCATACCATCGTTTTGTTTTTTGAATGTCCAGAGGACCAGACTTAGCTTTTTTTTTTCTACCTGTATTATTGAGCATGCATCAGGGTACTGTATTTGTGAGCTACTTTCATTCATGAATGTGTGCCCAGGACGTCCTGATGTGATGAGTACATTCAGCAGCTTTTTAAGCAATATAGTCTACTGCTTACTGCACTGACATTTTAAATCAGGCAGTTGAAATTTCATACACATACAGAAATAAGCATTCAGCACTTATGCAAACGACCACACAGTTAAACAATTCAATCGCTCAATAATAAATAGCTGTTTGCCTGAGAGGAGCTCGTATAAGTACCTATTAGAACACCCAATTGTCTTACTGCCAGCTTTTGGGTGGTGCCTTGGTGGGTTAAATTGAGCCCGGAGTTGCATTCATCAGAGTCCATTGTCATTCTTCTTTTTGCATTTCTCACTAGAGGTAATTGACTGCAGGATAAGGCCGATCAGTCCACCTATGGAGGAACAAGCTGTGGGTTGATTAGCGCCACGGCAGTGTAGTGAGCCACACAGTGACTGAGATATTGTTATTCTCCAATCTGAAACCGCCCTAATGGAGCTGGACAAGGACCAATGATCAGAGGGGATGGGATAGAATAAGAAAAGCACTGAAATATTACCACAGCTCGTTAATATAAGAGGCACATTTTGTGCAGTGAAAAGGTTATGGCTTTTAGCATTTATTTTTATATTTAGAGAACAGAAAAGCAATACCTAGGATTATTAGACTGAAATTCTGCTTGAATGCCTTCCCATTGCTGGTGGCATTTATGAGACTTCATAAGACAATGGCACAGATTTGTACACTGAGAGCTTCTGCTGGGAGTGAAACTGTTTAGAAGCCGTTAAAACTTTATTACAAAAGTTTCTTGTAAGGTCAAAGTAAGATCTTCGCCAGTGTTTTCTTTTTAAAGTTGCAATCACACAGGATTACAACTCTCCTTGACCTTCTAGAAGGAGGATGGGGACCTTGTCCAGTGCAAAGGCATGTCATTGCTACTTTCTAAGAACTTACAAAACATTGTTTACTCATATTTTCAGCATCCCTGACAAAATCTTTTGAGCCCTCACCACACTATACAGTACACTCATCCTGGCACTGGCTTTACTTTTTTGGATTGTGTCAGGATACACTTGAAGATCATTCCTTACAAGTACAATGCCACCACTACTGGTATTACATCTATGCTAGTGTGTTTCCTGACCTTATTATGATCATAGTCCTATCCCAGAATTTTTTGAAGCAAGTAGATGCCATTCTTGCATTTTGGTGTATTTTAATGGGTTGTTAAATATCTATGTTTACCCCCATAAGTAAACACGATTCAATAACTATTTTAGAGAGCTACAAGAAGTAGGCTGCCCAACAGCTCTCCTTGTGTGAATAGAGCACACTCTGCTTCTCTCACGCATCCTAACATCCCCCTCCACCCCTGGTCGACAACTGCCGACAACTGTATTGTGGCGTGATACAGACGTGCTAGCTAAGATGCTAGCAAACCCTTAAACCCCCTTTAAATGCTTAAGGTGGGTTAAGGGGTTAATGCTAAACCACCACCTTAATGGTTAAACCCACCCATCCCGGAAAAAAAAGGGGGGGGGGGGTTTAAGTGTGTCATCATTTATTCCATATTTATTCCAAATTTATTCAATATTTTGGTGATTCTAAGGTTTCCTTACAAAATCCTAATAATGTTTTCTTAAATTTTTTTTGGAGTAGGCTACCCCCCAAAAGAGGCTAAAATCACCACTGATATGGAACACACTGTGTTCCTAATACAGACCCAAAAACCTCAACAACACCCTTCAAAGATCATGCATGTTCTGGCTGACCTTTTTACATTTTAACATATCTCCATTCATTGGGCCTCATGCACAAACCGTTCGTACGCACAGATTTGTGCGCATACTATGCGTGCGAGTGATTTGGGATCATTTGTGGCATCCAACAATGTTTTCGTATCCTAGGATTTTTTTCAGATACGAACGGAATTTACGTGTGGTCCAGACCTGTCGTATATTTTAGGAGCGTCAGTCTGCTGTCATCCAGACTGCCTTTTCTCCACTAATAACTTTATATTTCGTTATTTAGAAAATATTTCGAGTTTAAACAATTAAATGCAACCACACATATTGGTTTAATTAAAGCGGCTTCAACACCCCCCCCCACGTCCACCACCTTGCGCGACCCGCGCGCGGCCCCCGCCCCACTCATGTCGACCACCCGGTGTGCCACGCAACGCGCCCCCACTCATGTCGACCACCCGGTGTGCCACGCAACGCGCCCCCACTCATGTCGACCACCCGGTGTGCCACGCAACGCGCCCCCACTCATGTCGACCACCCGGTGTGCCACGCAACGCGCCCCCACTCATGTCGACCACCCGGTGTGCCACGCAACGCGCCCCCACTCATGTCGACCACCCGGTGTGCCACGCAACGCGCCCCCACTCATGTCGACCACCCGGTGTGCCACGCAACGCGCCCCCACTCATGTCGACCACCCGGTGTGCCACGCAACGCGCCCCCACTCATGTCGACCACCCGGTGTGCCACGCAACGCGCCCCCACTCATGTCGACCACCCGGTGTGCCACGCAACGCGCCCCCACTCATGTCGACCACCCGGTGTGCCACGCAACGCGCCCCCACTCATGTCGACCACCCGGTGTACCACGCAACGCGCCCCCACTCATGTCGACCACCCGGTGTACCACGCAACGCGCCCCCACTCATGTCGACTCTGTCGGCACACACACACACACACACACACACACACAGCGCTGCTGCAGAGACAGGGGAGAAGAAAGGCGAAAGTTGCTTCATGTCATTTTTAATATAAACTGCCTGTTGACTGTGGGCACTCACTGATGTCATCTGTATTCTGTGTGGGTCTGCGCTCAGATCCGGGGCTGACACTGATCAAAGGCGAGTCCATTTTAATTCGCCAAACGCGTTTGTGTGTTTTCTGACGCATAAAAGCCGGAATGAATGGACACTTCCTGCTCGCGGTGGCAGGAAACTATATCCTTATATGGTGTTTTGAGGGGTGGGAATTATGTAAATAACCTCCCGCGTGCACGAGCAGGTGAATAGAACAGGTGGAATTCATCATTATTTACACAGCTCATATACACACATTTCCTGACGATAGAAGACTGTGTTGGATCTGACGTGGCATGTTCGTACGAACGCTTCGTACGAACAAAAGTAGGAGGAAGTTAGGATAAGAATACGAACATTTTTGTGCATGAGGGCCATTGTCCTTAATAATTACAGTATGTGCGTGCTGTTATAGAACTAAAAACAGGTCCGTCAGATAATGATCTTTTTGACATGACAATGACATCAGAACTTTTTAAAGCAATCAACTGATGACTGGTGATTCATACAGCTTTTGAACAGCTTTGTTACACATTCATCAGATAGACTTAACACATTTTTATTTGAAACCTTATGCTCTTGTCTTGCGCTTGTGCATCTGGGTTCATGCCCTTCGCCTTTAGCTCAAGAGTTTGATGCTTTTAACAAGAATGCCTTAGAGAGACAGAAAGTAAGAGTGAAAGAAAGAGATGAGTGACAAAGTGGATTTCTTCTGATGAAAGTGACAGTGACACTGGGCTTATTGCCTAGTCAAACACAGACAGCTGCTGCCCCACACAGCCTGACCCAGTAATAGGGGCCAATGAAATCTGCTCACTGGGAGCAGGGGACCCGACCGCTGACTCAGTAACTGAGCTGAAACAGTCTCATTCTGCTGCTGTCATACACAGAAAACAGGCTGACTTCAGTCATGGCTGAATTAGGTCCCTTGAGGTTTAGCTTTGACACCGGGGAGAAGAATTTACGTTGTTACTTTGTGCTACCCAAATTGATGTGACATGCAATTTCACCTTGACTGAATATAGACTATGATTTTATAAAGTTAAACTGTCACCACTTGGCGGCATGTTCAGCAGGGAGGATGGATTTGAGAGGCACAAACTGACCTGCATCCACCTAATCGCTGTCATTTTCTGCTTTTGTTGCCAGATTCTAGACGTAATGAGGCTGTGGAGGAAGAGGAGAACAATTACACGTTAAAAACTAGTTCAGCTGTTCTACAGAAAGCTTTTGATTGTCCTTTTTGTGGCTCAGGGAAATGGTTTGTAACAGCGCTCTCGTGATTGGTTTGTATGGCAGTTGACACAGATGTGATTTTGTGTCACTCCATCAATTAGTGCTAAAAACATATATTTAGTTTTCTTCTTTGGAGGGTTCATGTTCAAAGCAAGTGAGCATTCTCTACTTGGTGCACAATGAACAACCGGTACAGCCATCAGTGTCAGAAGCAATTGTAATGTGTGTGTTTTGTTACATCATTATCTCTGTTTCATTTACTGTTCAATCTGTGATTTAATTTATTTTAGTTACACTGGTTGCACAGGAGATAGCAATGTTGTGCCAGAAATGTAGGTGTGGTTACCTGGCCTTAAGGTAGTAAGCTTTAATTAGTACCAGCAGCTGTTTGCCTTTGTTTGCCTCAGTTTGCTGCTCAGTGTTTGGCAACCACAGAGATGCTTTTGGTATGTATTTCTTTCAATTATCATTTGTAAATTAACAGGAGAAATGTAAATTTATGTTGTCTGGTTTTACATTTTTCTATTTAAACAAGATTGTGTGTATAATTTTGCTGCATTTTGAAATATAGAGGTAAAGCTTAAATTCTCCACATCGAGAGGAGCCAGTTGATGTGTCTTGGGCATCTGGTTAGGATGCCTCCTGGACGCCTCCCTGGTGAGGTGTTCCGGGCATGTCCCACCGGGAGGAGACCCAGAGGAAGACCCAGGATACGCTGGAGGGACTATGTTTCTCGGCTGGCCTGGGAACGCCTTGGGATTCCCCCAGAGGAGCTGCTCCAAGTGGCTGGGGAGAGGGAAGTCTGGGCCTCCCTACTTAGGCTGCTACCCCCGCGACCCGACCCCGGATAAGCGGAAGAAAATGGATGGATGGATGGAAGCTTAAATTCTATTTAATAATTTTCTATTAAGGGTTTAATTTTGTTGATTGGAAAAGTAATTTATGTAAATGTGTTTTTATTCAAGGTTTTCAACCTGTGACTCATGGAGTATCAGAGAAAATAAAAAAAGAGACTAAATGAGTGGAGTTGTCCAGCGTCCTCTGTTGGTGTCAAAAGCCTTTTTCGAGTTCAGGCAAATGAGATAACTCGACAGTTGAAAACCAAGCGTACAGCCTGGACTGGAGGATAAACGGCCTTGGAAGTCTTAAGTGCTGGTGACGCAGAGGTGAAGAGTTGTGAAGTCAGTATGGCAGAAGCCCTGGAGAAGACTGTTCAACAACTCAAGAAGGAAAGAACCACTGTAAAAAGCAGCTTCACAAGACAAGCAAACTTCCTTTGCAAAGAGGCAGAACTAATGGTGGAAGCAGAACTGAGAGATGAATTCAATAAACTCTCAGAACACTTCAGGAGGCTATTAGTAGCCAATGATGACTACAAAAATGGTCTGCTGGCTGAGGCCTCAAATGAGGAAGATGAAGAAGAAGTAAGTCTGGACAAGCAGCAGGAGTCGGACATAATAAAGACGACAAACGAGGCTGAAACAAGATTTAAAGAGGTCAGAGACTTTATCAAAGATAACTTGTGGTCTAGATATGGTCAACAAGAACTCATAGGAGTGATCATCGAAGCAGAAAACGGTACTGAAGCAGCAGGCAACTTATCTGTGGAGAGTACTAACCTTGAGGCCTACGAGGTGTATCTCAACCTTTCAGCTGAGAGACTGAAGGAGGCTATCAGAGTCATGTCTGCATGGGAGCGCTGGATCCCTAGGAGTGAAAGGAGAGACTTTGACAAAAGAATGAAAGACCTGAAAGTGTTTAGCAGCAGGTTGGAGCTGAAAAAGCCTGAATTTGTCACTGCAAGGCGGATTGCAGAAGAAAGACTTGTTTCAGGAACTGCCAGTGCGACAAGTAGACCACAGCAGACAGCCTCACCTATTGTGAAGATAAAACCAATAGCACTTCCTATTTTCAGCGGCAATAAGAGGGAATATCACAGATGGAGGAAGGATTGGGAAAACCTCCAAAAACAAGGTGAGCCATCTGGATCTGCTGAGGTTAAAAAAGTTCAACTGCTAAACAGTATTGATGAAGGATTATTGAAAGATTTCAGACTGTCAACATACAGCACAGCTGATGAGATTTTCAGAGTTCTAGAAAACAGATGTGGAAATAAGTCAACAATTGCCATAGAGATCTTGGAAGAGTTGGATAGAATTCCTCCTTTGAGAGGAAATCAGCCAAGAAGAGTCATTGACCTGATACAGACTGTAGAAAAAGCATTGAAGGATCTGACAGAACTGGGGAACTCAGGTGCAATAAAGAACCCACTAGTGATCAAAACAATAGAAAGCAAACTGCCTGATTTTGTTAAAAGAGATTGGCTGGTCTTCATGTTGGAACCACACAACCGAGTAACTCCAGAAAGTCACTTTGATGAGCTTCTGAAGTTCCTTAAAAAGCAAGAAGGAGTTCTTGAAAGACTTGAACAACTTAAAAGTGGGGAGAAGATAGAAAAAATGCACCAGGGTCCAGGAAGGAGGCCTGAGAGAAAATTTGCTTCAACAAGCACTGCCAAGAAAAGACTTCAAGGAGTATGTGCTGTATGTGGGGATGAAAAACATTACAACAAGATTTTCTTCTGTAAAAAGTTTAAAGGGATGAGTCTTCATGAGAAGAAAGCTACTTTAAAAAGGATTGGAGCTTGCAATAAATGCCTTGGATTTCATCACGATGATCTTGACTGTGGAGATACTTACCTATGCAGAAATAAAGATTGTAAAAAAGAAGGCCCTTCCAAACATCATTATTTCCTCTGCCCAAAGGAGAACATCAGAGAGAAAACTAAGGATGATGGGGCTGGAAGGATTTGTGGAAATAAAAGCAGACTGACGGAGGAACAGGAGGACTTCTTGTCAGAGCTGACTCCAGAGATGGCAGACAAATGCAGAAAAGCATTTACTAACAACAATTCACAAGTGACTAAGACTGATGACAACGGTTCTGAGCTCTTAGAAAAATATGGACTTTGTGAGCTCCCTGTCATTCTAATGTTAATGGAGGTCACTGCCAATGCAGGCCAAACAGTTGGAGCTTTGGTGGACCTTGCATCTGATACAAATTATATCACCCATAAAGCTGCTGACAGACTGAATCTACAGAGTGAAAATGTGACCTTAGTGCTATATGGTGTGGGTGGGATGACTCTGGAGGTGAAGACCAAAATATATCTTCTCAGAGTCAGAATAAAGACATCTACAGGTAAAACAAGGTCCCATCAAATGCTCTGTTATGGACTTGATGAAATTGCAAAAGTGCACAGAAGCATTGATGCTAAAAGTTTACAAAAATTCTTCCCACAAGTCAAGCAAGAGGAATTAAGGAGACCTGAAGAAGTAGAACTTCTCATTAGTCACAGAGAGGGACGACTTGCTCCACAAAGAGTGAAAGTTGTTGGAGATCTTGTTTTATGGGAAAGCCCACTAGGATGGACAGTGGGAGGAGCTCACCCTAATCTTTTTGAAAGGGTGGAAGTAACTGCACATGAGTCAAAGACTCACTTTGCCAGATCGATGAGAACGGCTGCTGCCAAGTACCAAGAAATCATCAGTGAACCAAGTGCGAAATTATCTCTTGTCAAACGTGAACAAACGGCAAATGTTAAATTTACAACTGCAACCAACCGTGAGTTTCTTGAATGGTGGAGATGGGAGAGCATTGGAGCAGCCTGCGAACCAAAATGTGGAGGATGCAGATGTGGGAATTGTCAGCCTGGTGGAAAAGAGATGACCCTGGCTGAGGAAAAAGAACTGGAAATCATCAAAGAAGGGCTCACTTATGTCCAAGGTGATGAACATACAGCATCTCCCCACTGGGATGCAAAATATCCATGGAAAGAGGACCCAGCTGCACTGTCTAACAACAAGAGAGATGTGGAAGCCACATTTTTAAGGACTGAGAGGCAGTTGAAAAAAGATCCAGAGTGGAAAACTGCTTACAAAGCTCAAGTTCATGAAATGATCGAACGTCGTGCTGCTGTAGAGCTCACAAAAGAGGTCAGGAGAAGTTGGACAGGACCAGTCTGGTATGTAAGCCACTTGGTAGCTCCAAACCCTCACTCAGTCACAACCCCAGTACGTCTGGTGTGGAACAGCAGCCAAAGATTCAACGGGCCAAGCATGAATGATCTTCTTCTTAAAGGACCAGATGTTCTCAACCCCATCAGAGCTGTCCTTTTAAGATTCAGAAAAGGTGTGCATGCAGTTCTTGGTGACATTAAAAAGATGTATAATTCTGTATGGCTGAAAGAACGTGAAAGGCACCTTCATAGATTTCTTTGGAGAGATGATCCAAATGAAGAGATAAAGCAATATGCCATCACACGAGTCAATATAGGTGACAGACCAGCTGGATGCATCGCACAACTAGCCATGCGAGAAACTGCAAGACTGCCCATCTTTAATCACCTAAAAGAAGAACGCAGAGTTCTTGAAGAGGATACTTATGTTGATGATATTTTGACCTCCCATAACAGTAAAAACGAACTGTTAAAAATCACACAAAAGGTGGAAACCATCGTGAAAGCTGGAGGTTTCTTTCTTAAACCATGGGTGTGGTCTGGGCAAAGTGGGAGGCAAAAGGATGGCCGAGAAGTTCTGCAAAACAAAGAAGTAGAAGGAAGTAAAACAATCATCCTCCCTAATCAGATGAGGGATGAAGACAACAAAGCACTGGGTGTTGGATATCATGTGGAGGAAGACATGTTATATATGCTAACCTCAATCAACTTCTCTAAGAAAAAGAAAAAGATGAGACTAGGCAATAATCTTTTTAAAGAGGAGATCAGACCTGGAACACCCAATCCATTGACTAGAAGACATCTGCTAAGCCAGGTAGCTGGACTTTATGATCCAATTGGTTTAGTAACACCTATCAAACAAAAAGGAGCAATTCTTGTCAGAAAGGCATTTCAAGAAACTGGCAATGGAAAAATAACTCAGGAAACATGGGACAAACCCCTCTCAGATAACCTCAGAGAAGAAGCTGTTAAGCTGTTTGAAGAATATGTGGAGCTCAGTGAAATTAAGTTCCAAAGAAGTCTGACACCAGCTGATTGGAAAGGCAAGCCATGGGGAATTACCTTTTCTGATGGGAGTGATCAAACTTATGGGGCTGTAATGTATCTAAGATGGGAAACAGAGAAAGGAACTGATGTCCGATTTGTAGAAGCAAAGGCAAAGCTGACCCCACTGGATCAAAAGGGAGAAGCAGTTAAAGCTGAAATCTGCGGAGCAGTCTTTGCTACTAGACTGAAGAAATATTTTGAAAAGCATGGAAGACTGGAAGTGGAGAAATGGTTCCATTTCTTAGATAGTCAAACAGTCTTGGGAGCCATTCAAAGAGAAAGCTATGGATACCAGACTTTCATTGCAAACCGCGTGGGAGAGATCCAAAAAGCTGGATCAGTTGGAGACTGGTGGTGGATTCCTGGGGAATATAACATTGCTGATATTCTAACACGAGGGGGCTCCATCAAAGATTTGAGAGAAGGTTCTGCATGGCAAAAAGGTCCAGATTTTCTGAGATGGCCAGAAAATGAGTGGCCTAAGAAATCTGCTGCAGAAGTTGTGCAACATGCTCAAGAAAGTATAAACAGACTTCAAAGGAAGGCCTTCACAGGAGTATTACACAATCAGACAAAGAAAGAAAGCCACTCTGAGAAAAAACCCTGTTTTCCATCTAATCAGAAATCTGCTGAAGGTGGAGAA